>PJEM01011368.1:0-31811 GCA_004023845.1 Helogale parvula
GACACTGCCTTTCCCTTCCTTGTTTTTGTTTCTTTGTTCAAGACTCAATACATAATATCAGAAAATCACACACAAAAACCTAAGTACCACGTTCCCATCACGCCGAGTGAGCCACAAACACTATGTTGTCACATTTGCCTCCAGGGTTTCTTTTTTTTTGATGGAGGCAAAATTTACATGTGACCAAAACGCATGCTCTTCAGCCCTCGTATCGGTGAGTTTTACTAGACAAGACACGGAGGCCCTGGACGCCGCCCCGCACTCGGGACGCCACGGTCGCCAGGCCGGCTGCTGGTGAGTGGGGGCCGCCCACGGGGTCCCCCTCGTGGTCTTGGTCTGCAGGAGATTGGAAGGAGCTGCTGAACCCTGTTCCTACCCGAGTAAACGGAGACACGTTTGCTTCTCCGTCACCTGCGAACGGACTGTCCTTCCCGCTTGGAGGATTATGGCTCCAGCCACGGTGAGGACCGCGTGGCGTGTGCCCTGATCTCTCTCCGTAGTGACCTTGTCCTTATGTTCTGTACCTCGCGACGTTCGGCATCTTGGGGGCCTGGGGAGAGACCGTGCCCAGGGCCAGCCCGTTCCCAGGGCTGGTGGACATTGGCCTGGAGCAGGACATGTGTGCGCCGGGCGCCCAACCCTGCTGCTCGGAGCCAGTACACCCAGCCGTGACTCCCAGGGCACCCCGGTCTCTGGCCCAGGCCTTGCCCTGGCCCTGCCTCGTGGCCCTGTGGGCATGGCGCGCCCCCTTCTCTTGGGACGTTGAATAACAGATCCTTCTTCCAACGGCACTGGTCCCCCGAGGCACCATGCAGTCACCTGCACCAGCTGAGACGGGGCACAGAGAACCGTGGACGCACGTGTGCTGGCCGGCGCCCAGGCTTCCAAAGCAACCGCGCACCTCCCCCTTCTCACCGAGTTTGCAAGTCCCACGACAGCGCCTGGGGCAGGCCAAGCTGGCCAGGGCACGGGACACGCCCTGTGGCGCGTGGCCCAAGGTGGTGGGCCCGGGTGGTTCCACGGAGACCTTGTGGCCCACAGGTCAGAAACTGCTTAGTGACAGGCTCATGGGCCCAGTGTGCGCCCCACATCAGTGACCGCTGACCTTTCCTATGGTCCTGTGCTCTGGACTTTCTGTTCTGGAGTTTTCCCTTTCTGTGTGAAATATGTACGTTGGGGGCGGGGCTCCCGGTCTGCGGGGGGGGGGGGGGGGGGTTGGGAGAGGTTAGCAGATGATGCCAGACACCGCCCACCGGGCTGGCAGGGGGGCCGCCCTCAACACCCTGCCGCCAGGCCTGGATGCTCCTGTCTCCAGGGCGCAGCAACAAGGGCACAGCTTGACCTGCTTCCTCTCCGACCGGCCACGCCCACAAAGACCAGCCACTCCCCCAGCCGTCCATTAGTATTCCCTGTTCTTGAAGTTCACGGAGAGGGGGTCACACAGTGTGCCCTGTCGCCAGCCTCCTTTCCTCAGCCTTCCTTCCACGCTCCATCCATGTGCCGCACTGGCCGCGGTCTGCATGTCCTGGCCGCTCTGTGGGGCACGGTCTGAGGCCATACCAGTCTACTTTTCTGTCCCCTGGTCAATGGCATTTGGGCTGTTTCCAGTTTGGGGCTGTTAGTATTTCTTTCTTTTTTTTTTTAATTTTTTTAATGTTTTATTTATTTTTGATACAGAAGAAACAGAGCATGAGAAGGGGAGGGTCAGAGAGAGAGGGAGACACAGAATCTGAAACAGGCTCCAGGCTCTGAGCTAGCTGTCAGCACAGAGCCTGATGTGGGGCTCGAACCCATGAACGTGAGATCTGACCTGAGCTGAAGTCGGAGGCTTAACCAACTGAGCCACCCAAGCGCCCCTCTTTCTCTTTATTTTGAGAGACAGAGCGGAGGAGGGGCAGAGAGAGAATCCCAGGCAGGATCCGTGCTGACAGCACAGAGCCGATGCAGGGATCAAACTCACAAACCATGAGATCATGACCTGAGCCAAAACCAAGAGTTGGATGCTTGCCCTACTGAGCCCCCGGGCGCCCCTGGGGCCTCTAGTATTTCTGCTACAAGCACCTTGGAGCATGTTCTGGTGCATCTGTGCGTTTCCGTTGGCTGTGACCCCAGGAGCGCACAGCTCCGCGCTGGGGAGCCCCTGCTGCACCTGCGGTGGTCAGGTGGTTTGCGCACAGGGCCGTGTCACCTTGCCTCCTTGCATCAGGGTCCGGCTGTCCCTGTCCACGGCCGGGGTGCTCGTCTGTGCCGTTTGGTGGGGACACGGCCGTGTCTCGGCGTGCTGTCCCCGCATTTCTGTAGCTAAGCAGTGAGGCTGGTTTTATTATCAAGTGTTAATTGACTGTTCCAGAAAATGCCCATTCTTGGCCTTTGTCAACTTAGAGAACTACTCAGTTTGATTTGAAATGTGTGACACTTGTTTTGGGCCAGGGTTCCACATACCCTCGACAGGGAGGTGTCACTTGCTGTGGTTTGGGGCAAGTTCTAGCGATGCCGGCCGGGTCAGGTCGGGGAGAGGTCTGCCCTGGTCTTCCGTCTGCTTTCTCTCTCGATTCCCGAGGGGGCGTTCGCGTCACTGCTGTGGGCCTGTCCCCTTCTTGGTCAGCATTTGCTTCCTGTGTCGTGCAGCCCTGCTGTCATGCCGTGTGCTCCCGGTGTCCCGGCGAGCAGCCCCCGTTAGCCTTAGTAATGTCCGCTCCTCTCTGGCGGCGCCCTGTGTTTTGAAGTCTAACCCTTCTGACAGCAGCGTAGTCACTCAGCCTCCACCTCTGACCGCTGACCCGACTCCTGTCACCGTTACGTGATGGACAGCATGTGGCTACCACCCAAGCTGTTGGAGGGAACATTTCCATCTCCCCAGAAAGCCTGCCCCCAAACTGCTGCCCCGACCGCCATCCCGATGGAGCCCTCGTGTGTTCTAGAACCTCGTTGAAATGGCGGATCCTCCTTTGTGCTTGGCCTCTTGGGTTCAGCGTGCTCTGACCGTTCAGCGCCAGCGGCGTGCGCGCCGTCTGTGCACGGCTGTGACTGCACCGCCGCGTGTTTACTCAGTGACGGACGGACGTGCTTCCCATGCCCACGCACGCGCATGCACACACGCGTGTCTTTGTAGGCATGTTTTCATTTCTCTGGCACAAATACCTAGTAGAACTTCGGGGCCCCAGGAGGGCCTGGGAGGTGTTTCCAGAAGCTTCCCAGCACGTGGCCTTGCGGCCCTGGCGCGGCCTGAGCTGCCGGGTGCGGTCGCGCTGCACGAGCCCCGTCCTTGGCCCAGAAGACGCGGCTCCTGAGCGCCGTGTCGTGGGCTCACTGACCACCCATGTCTTGTTTAGTGAAGTTGCTGGAATACTTCCTCATTACACATCACCTCCTTTAGTGAGTCAGTATTTCTTTCCCATCTGTGATTACAGGTTTCATTTCTTTAATGGTGTCTTTTGAAGAAAAGCTTTTAATTTTGGTGAAGTGCAATTTATTATTTTTTTCCTTCTACGGTTATTGCTCAATGGGTCCTGCTTGAGAAATCTGGGCATGCCCCGAGGTTGCGAGTATGTACTTCTATATTTCCTTCTAGAAAGCTTTGTTTTAGCGTTTATGTTTCAGTTTACAACATTTTTCAAAACCGCTTTTTCACGCGGCGTGAGATGAGGGAGGGGCCAGTGTTTTGCCGCGGACCTCCAGCTGCCTCTGCACCGTTTGCCAAAAACACCGTCCTCCCCAGTGAAACGCCCAGAAGCACAGGCTCGCACATTCTCCTGGCTTCCGGGTGCTCTCACTCCAGTTGCGCCTGCCCGCGCCGGCTCGAGGCAGCAAGCTGGGCCGCGCCTCTCAACAGTTCGGAAGCTCACTTAGATTTACTGTCATTTCTGCTACACAGGGAAACGTTTCCGTGTTCTATTCTCTCCCATAAAAGAAATGTTAATCCGAAGGTTATATGTTCTCTTTTCTTCCTCCTGGTGGCTGCTCCCAAGATGTATATGTCTCAAGAGTTTAATAAATTGGGGGCGCCTGGGAGGCTCAGTTGGTTGAGCGTCCAACTTTGGCTCAGGTCAGGATCTACGGCTCGTGGGTTCAAGCCCCGTGTCGGGCTCTGTGCTGACAGCTCAGGGCCTGGAACCTGCCTCAGGTTCTGGGTCTCCCTCTCTCTCTGCCCCTCCCCTGCTCACTCTCTGTCTTTCTCTCAAAAATAAATAAACATTAAAAAAAAAGTTTAATAAATCGGTACCGTGCCACCACCCATCTCCCAGTAAAGCAAGCGCAGTGGTGGCCTTCAGGAACCCTGGCCTCCCACCCTCCAGCCACAGCAGAACGATCTAGAATTGTAGAATTTGTCCATGTGGGGGGCTTCCTTGTCAGGTCGGCAGTGACCTTCACCATGTGCCTCAAGGACCGGGTTTCCTGTGATTGGGTCTGACTTCTGGTTATTTGCCCCTCTCTGCGGACCCCCCCTGCCGCCGCCCCGCACTGGATCCCAAGGAGGACCGTGTTTCTCCTTCGGAGACTTCGTCGACTCAGGACCCGTTTCTGCCCCTTCGTTCCAGTGATAACTCCACTGGATGTCAGACCTGAGGACCCTCCCTCAGCACCTTGGGGCGTTCCGCTCCCGTCTTCTGCCGTCAAGCTGACTCAATCTTCTAAGGAGTCTTACCATTATCTTCATCATGTTTTGCATTAAAGAATCTAAGGGCGTATTTTAAAAATCGAACCCATCTGGCTCTCTGAGCCTTTCACTGTGATGTTTTAGATCTCTAATTTTCCAAAAAAATTTTTAAATGTTTTTAATTATTTTTGAGAGAGACAGAGTTAATAGGGGAGGGGCAGAGAGAGAAGAATTTATGGATTTGGAAGCAGGCTCCAGGTTCTGAGCTGTCAGCACAGAGCCCAACACGGGGCTCGAACCCACAGGCTGTGAGATCTTGACCTGAGCCGAAGTCGGATGCTTAACCCACTGAGCCCCCCAGGCGCCCCTGCAATTTTCTGATTTTTAAAAACGACTTACTTGAACATTCCCCAGCCCTCACTTAGTGCCGCTTCTCGCTGGCCCGGTGGGCGACACACGGTCTGCCTGGCTCGGGGCCCTGCCCTGTCCCTCTGGGGTCGCGTTCCCCTCACTCTGTCTCCCGGACCTGATTGTCCTGTGCACGTGCACGCGTGTGGGCGTAGGCGTCCCGGCACGCCCGTGTGGAGGGCTGAGGGGCGCTGGGCGGGCTCGCGTGGACGGGTGCAGTCAGCCACCGCAGAGGCAGAGCTGGCCAGGCCGGCGGCAGGGTCGCCGTCGCCCCAGCCCGCTGAGCCCGGGCAGTGAGCCAGTGCCGACTCCCCCTGCCTGGGCTCGCTCCACCCTCCACCCCTGCCTCCTGACGCAGTCCAGGCGGGCGCCTCCCCTTGTCCCTCCTCTGACCTGCCCCTCCTGGGCGGGGCCTGCTTGCCAGCGGGGGGGGGGGGGGGGGGGGGGGCGGCCCCACGCCTCCCCCTCCCCCTGTGATGGCGGCCTACACACTCCTGTCCGTGGAGCCCTGGACTCGCCACCCATCTCCCTCGGCGCCTGGGACCTGCTCTCCTGCCCCAGAGGATTCCCCAAGTCGCTCTCCTCGCCCCCGGGCTCGGCCTCCGGCCTGCTCTCACACCTCCGTCTTAGCGGGAACAGATGAGGTCCCACCCCCTCTGGGGTCCCCAAGTTCCTGCCCTCAGGTCATGCAGACGGACCACAGGTCTTCCCAGTTCCCTGCTCAGGAGCCCCGGTGGTCCCCTCCGTGGTGCGAGTCCAGACCCCAGCCCACCGTGCTGCCCCCGGGGTCTGGAGGAGCGGGCCTCGCCCCTGGCGCCGGGCTCAGCCGTCTTGTCCCGGCCACTGGGGCCTCTGCAGCCTCTTGCTGTTTCTGGTGGTGCCCCTGCTGGAACCTTCCACCATCTCCCACTCCCCACTTTGGTCCTGTCTCTGCACAAATGTCACCTCGGAAGGCTTTGTTGGCCTCTGTATCTGACGGCACCGCCTCAAATTCTTCCTGGTTTAGAACTTGATGGGGTGTAAATGGGTGGCTGCCCCAGGCCCACAGCGGTGAGGTCTCCAGGCCCGGGAGTGTCGGGGGCGCCAGGGGTGTTTACAGCACCAGCCGTGCTGTGCAGGCTGGTGGCGGGAGGAGGGGGCACTGGCAGTGACAAGGCATGGGGCCAGCAGGTCGGGGTCCCCATGGGGCTCAAGCACATGGGAGGTGAGCCGGACGGCCCCTGACGTCGCCCCTTTGCGAGGGGGCGGGGCACTGATCTCAAAGCCCCCACCCGGGGTCACTCCATGTGGCTGAGAAACCCTGTCCCGGGCAGGGCCTGGACGGGGGCGGGCCAGCGCACTGAGCCACAAGGCACAGGAGGCCGCGGGGTGGGGTCCTGGAAGCCACGGAAGGATGGCGGCTTCTCCCTGAGGGTGGGGGCGGGGAGGCTTGGACTCCACTCGGCAGGGACGGACTCAGGGACGGACTCGGGGCCCAGGGACACCCTCCCATGGTGAGCACACTGCACTTTATCTGAGTGTGGGGACAGTACAGAGGGAAGGCCCCACCCCTTCTTCTGCCTCCAGGCTCTCGGTGCCGAGTCCGGGAAGGGGCAGGGTCACACCGGGCAGCACGGGGCCTGTCCTAGTAGGAGAGAAGGGCAAGCAGTCTGAGGGAGGTGGTCCCCAGCCAGACGGCAGCAGCCCAGCCCACCTGGCACTGTGGACCCCTGCCCCCAGGGTCCCTGTTCGTCCAGCTGGGCCGTGAGCCCAGGGCATGGACCTGCTCCCATACCCGGTCCTCCTTCCTGCCATGCAAACCCCCAGCTGGGCCTCGCTGGGCTCTCCTCCCCCTCCACATGTGCCCCCAGGCTTGCTGGGCCCCCCAAGACCCAGGAACCCCCACTGGTGTTTTTACCCACGCTGCTTCGCCAGCTCCCGAGCCTTCTGTCGGTGCTGCACCCCCACCTCCCAGGGGCCCCCCCGGGAGCTGCCCCTCCCCGAAGCGGGGGGCTCACCTGTTCCTCCCAGGGGTCCTGGAGGCTGGCTCCCTGCGGGCCGAGGGCTGGTCACCCGACCAAGGGCTCCGGGCTCACCTGAGCGGAAGGGGGCTGTGCTAGAACCTGGGGTGCGTGGCAGCAGCGGTTCCCCTTCTCAGGGGCCCTGTTCTGACTGAGGGGAAGGTGGGCACCTGAGCCCCAAACAGGCACGTGGTGTCGGGTTAGTGGCCAAGGTTGACTGTGGGTGGGGGCCCTCGTGACAGCATTTGCCAGCCTTGTCCAGGAGCCTGGGTACATTTGTCCCAAAGGCAGAGTCTGGGGGACTCTGATGGGCCGGGGGGGGCAGGGTTTTCTGCAGGGGCCCCCCTCTCCCCTCCCCGATGCCCAGCCCAAGGGGTGAGGCAGGACCCCACGGCCTGCCTCCCCGCAGGCCCCGGGCTCTGTCTCCCCCGATCAGGTCTGTCTCAGCACCTGAGCTGTGACCAGCGCCACAGCCCCAGTGAGACGGAGGGACGCCTGACAAGGTCATTAGACCCAGCCTCCCTCTGCCAGGAGAGAGGGGGCGCAGGGAGGACAGCAGGGAGGGGACAGCAGGGCAGGAGTGGCCCTGGTCTTAGGCTTCCCGGGAGAACGGGGAGGGGGCCTGGAGGACCCTGAAACCAGGCGGTGTCCAGTCTCGCCTTGGTGGCCTCTGTGCTCAGGCCCAGGGGGTGCGCAGTAGGACTGGGGGGAGCTGCGGTGCCCTCCCCAGGGGGCCAGCACCTCTGTCCTCAGGGTGGGGGCCATCTCGTCCTCCTAGTCCAGGGAGCCAGGCCTCACCGGGAGTGCTGGGGTGGCCGAGGGCCTGCAAGATGGGCCTGGGGGGCCTGGCGCTCTCACGGTGGAACTTCAGCACATGAGCTGGGGGAAGGGGGGAGGGGCGTCAGCAGGGCGGGGGGGGTGGGGGGTGGGGTGAGGGGCTCCCCGCTTGCACTCCCCCTGATTCACTGGCGCAAGGCCAAGGGGAAGGACTGCATCCTGAGTGACGGCCCAGCTGGGGTGGGACCGAGGCTGCAGGGGGTCCCAGGGTGGGGGTCGGGGGACTCCAGGGCCCTCACAAGGAAGCCACACCACTCACCCTGGATGGCCGACTCGCAGGCCTGGCTCACGAGCTGGTAGATGCCGGCCAGGGACTGGGGCTCCCCCTGCAGGAGAGATGGGCCACTAGCCAAGTGCTGTGCCCAGTGGCGTGGGGGCCGGCGCCTCTGCACACTCCCCTGGAAGTTCCTGGACCCTGGACGGGGCCTCACTCACCTTCTCTCCTCGCTCCCCTTTGGGCCCTGGCAGCCCCTGAAATGGAGGAGAGAGAGGAAAGCGGGTCAGCACAGAGAATCCACGTGCCTGGGCGAGTCCTGGGCCCAGTGAGGGCTGCATGCTGGGGGGGCAGGGCAGCGGTTCCTGACTCTCAGAAGGTTGAGGGGCAGAGCCTGGTCCTGGGGAGCTGGCGGCACTGAGTCCCCCGCAGCTGGGACTGGGCCTGCCCCCCAACCTGGGGCTCATAGCCCCGGCCCCTGCTCCCTGACCCCTCCCTCTGCTCCGGGTGAGCTCCAGACCTACAAAGTGGCCCCAATGAGGTAGGAAGGAGACATTTACTCACATTTGCGCCCCCTCCCCTGCCTCCTGCCGACGCTGTCTGGCTGACAGGTGGGAAGGGCACTTACCGTGAGCCCCACAGCCCCCGGGGGTCCTCGCAGCCCTCCAGCGCCCCTGGCCCCCGCCTCGCCCTGGAAGCCCTGCAGGAGTACAGAGGGTGTGGCTCTCCCCCCTCCAGCCCTGCCTCCTCCCTCCTCCTCACCTGCCTCAGAGCTTGCCCAGGCCCCACCCCCACCCGGAGGCACTGAGTCTTCACTAAAGCGTCTCCTGTCCCGAGTGTGACCACTGTCATCCCCTGACCCCGGCATGGGCCCCGGCAACCACAGGTTGGGGAGGGGAGGTGCTTCTGAGAGAGGCCGCGGGGAAGGAGAAGATGGCCATGTCCCTGTCGCCAGCCTCACCTGTCCACCCGGGAGCCCCACCAGGTTCCAGCCCAGCAGAGAGAGGCCTCCCCAGGTCACCTGCAGGGGCGGGGCTACAGCCACAGGGCAGACGCTGCTCTGTTCAGCCCCAGGAGGTGGGGGAGCCTCTCAGGAGGACCTACCCTTGGGCCTGGAGGTCCAGGCAGGCCAGCACTCCCCTCGAGACCCCTCATTCCCTGAGGACAGACGATGGGGTAGGCTGGGCGGAGGGTGGCCTGGTGCCCCCACACGCCCCTACCATGGTGGCCCATGTCACCCCCACGGGCAGACCCAGCACCCAGTGACCCACACCTACAAAAGGGGTGAGGAGAGCCAACCTCAGGGCCGACCTTTGGCCCAGAGCAGTGACCACCCTCCCCTTCCTGCTGGTCAAGCCCCTGCCCCCGCAGCCTCTGAGACCCCCCCGCAGCCTCTGACACCCCCCACAGCCTCTGAGACCACCCGCAGCCTCTGACACGCCCCACACACACACACACACTGCAGGCTTCTCTCCCACCTTAGATCCCTGGAGGCCGACCTTCCCAGGGGGGCCCTGGTGACCAGGATGGCCCTAGAAGGGAACAGAGACAGCTGGCCAGGCTAAGACCATGTCCCCGAGACCCAGTCCCCAGCCCGTGCCCTCCCTGCGCATGCACCCGGAGCGGCGTTCGACCCCATTACCTGCAAGCCTGGGGGCCCGTGGTCCCCCTTCTCCCCTTTGACCCCTGGCGGACCCTGGAGAGGAAAGGGACCCGGTTTGTCTGGGGTGGGGGGCAAGGGGAGGGGGAGGGGCAGGGGATGCAGTACCTACCACTGGTCCCTGCACGGTTCGGCCCTGGGTCCCTGGCGACCCCTGCTGACCCCCAGGACCCTCAGGTCCCATCTGTCCAGGTGGCCCGGGCTCTCCCTGCAGAGACACAGGCGAGGGAGAGGCTGAGAAGGGTCCCCCTGGCCCTCCTGCTGACAGGGGACCCAGGCCCCTCCCCGCCCAGCCAGGGACTGACCGAGGCCCCTTCTCCAGGTCACGGAGCCGGTGACCACGTTTTCCCTTCCCGACCAGAAGGGGCACAGAAAGCCCTGTGGCAGAGCCGACCCGGAGGGGCCAGCACCAGACTCCATCCTTGCTGGAGCGTCTGCCGGGTCCACCCCACTGTCTGAGCTTCCAGGGCAAATCGATGCTTTCAGAGAATTTTCGTGACCGAAGCATATACATGCGCCAAACTCCATAAAGGAGACTGCAGACACTCGCATGTGTGAATACCAGTGAGAAACCGAACCCCGCAGCGCGTGAACGGGGACAGCGCCCGGTTTCCCGGGGGCAAGAACCGTTCGGTGCTGGGAACGTGTGAAAATCACCAAGCTGAGCTCCGGCAAAAACAGTTACTCGGCTGTGTCCGGCTGAGGCAGCCCCGGAGCTCACTCTCCACCCTTGACTTTTAAATGTCCTGATAAAATGGGAATACGCGGGGATGACTGTCACACAGCAGAACGTATCTGTCCCCACGCCGGCGGGGGCCACCCCGTCACGGTGCAGATCGCAGACACGTGGCTAACCGCCACAGTCTATGGAGTGCTCCCAAGAATTAATATGAAAAGTAAGCCCGTGGCAAGGATTCCAAGGACATTTGTCCAACCAGCACCTTCTACAGGCTGCTGGAGCTGCTGCAGCAGAAATCCAACACATTCTGCCTGTCAGACCACTCAAGGTCAGTGACAGTTGCGGTTTCTGGGATGCGGAGTGGGAAGCTGGCCCCTCCTGGGCAGGGCCCTTGGCTTCTGGCAGTGGGGCTCCACCCTCCATCCCCACGGGGGCCCTGACAACTCACCCTGGGGCCTGGGGAGCCCTGATCTCCCGGGAGTCCGTTCCTTCCAGGGAGGCCCTGCAAGGGCATGACCGGGCTGAGCCTCAGGCACCGCCCGAGGGCCCCGCAGCATTGCCCCCCAGGACTACAGTCCCCCAGTTCGGGTGGAGGAGGGGAGGGTCTTCCGAGGCGGGGTCTGCCCACCCTTCCACCTACAGCCACCGGGCACAGCCATCTCCAGTTCTGGCCGGTCTTTGCTCAAATCCCGGCCCCCATCTGGTGAGGTTTGGGGCGACAGGCCGACCTTCCCACAGCACAGGCCCTGGAGCCTCAGAGCGGCAGAGACGGTGGCCTCACCCCATGGTGGGGGGCCCGCAGCCAGAGTACCCAGGACAGAAGCCGCCCACATGGCTGTGGCTCCCTGCCAGGCCACGTCACACACGCCGGCCACGGTGCTACAGACTGGCTGGGCCCGGGCCCCCACCCCACCAGCAGGGCTGGTTCAGGGGAGGGAGGCCGGAGGGAAGGAGAGGCTTCCTGGGGAGGGGGGGGTCTCAGGAGGCAGGTGGATAAGGCGGCTGGGAGGGGGCTTGTGAGCACACCCCGTCTTTGCGGCAGGCTGGCTCGGCTGCTCGGTGGTGTGAGGGAGCAGAGGATGGACTCACCGGAGGTCCTTGGGGCCCCGGGGGCCCAGGGGTCCGCGAGGAGCAGGTGCAGGAGGAGGAGAAGGCAGGGCAGGTGTCTGCATCCTTCTGGGAGAAAGCGGACCCCACTCATTTAGTGGACCCCTACCTATTCTTGTCTGACTTAGAGCTGGGACAGTCCCAGACACCCGGGTTCCAGAACGCTGGGGAGGCTGGGAGTGAGGGGCGGGGACCCGACCGCGGTGTCCACCCCCCAGGTGCCTTGCATGGGCCCTCTCCCAGTCCCTCCCAGTCCCCAGGCGTCCCCAGCCCAGTGTGAGCACAGTGTGAGGACCCCTGCCCACGTCTTCATGGTGCGGAGGCCGTCTGAGTCTCTGGCAGTCCCTCTGGCTTTGCTGGATGAGCCCCTTCCTGGCCAGGTGTCTACACTCCACTGTGCCCACAAAGAAGGGAAGTGGCCCCTGAGTACATGCCAGTGGCCACCCCTGCAGCTGGGGGCTTCCTGACACACTCCAGCCTTCCTTGGCCCCCGGGGCCTCCGGGACACTGGCATGCAGCTCCCCAGGGCTCTGGCTCTGGTCCACAGGCCACCTCCTCAGGAAGCCTGCCGTGATTTCTCCCTGCACCGTGCTGATGCATATCCTGTCTACCCCAGACTCTGCGCCCTTGGCAGGCACTGGCCCACCTACCGATGCCGGGAGCTCACAACATGTGTCCTCCTCCGCCCAGGAGTCACTGCACACAATCTGCAGCGTCTGGAGCTGGAGCTACAATGTGGAGTGGGTCAGCCAGATATGGCCGCAGCTGCTGTGGCGGCCCCTCCAGGCCGGTCCAGCAGGACGAGGCCCCTACTCACTGGGGCTGAAGTGCTCCGGGGGCCGCGCGCCTTGGCCAGCCTCCCCAGCGTGACGAAGCCGGCCGCAGGTGGGCTGCCTGCCTCCCCCACGGGACTCTCGGCCACCTTCCGGCAGTCCACGTAGAGCCTGACCTTGGAGCGACCCACAGCCACATGCACCTGCCAGACACCACCAGGCGTTCCCCTGCAGCCCTGGCAGGGCGGGCGCCCATCTGTGCCCCCAAGGCCAGGCCAGAGGGGGGAGGAGAGGGACCATCACCTGGGGGTCAGGGTCCTGACTCCATCCCCGGTGTAGTGGGACACCACCCTCACTGGGCCTCAGTTTCCCCTTTATAAAATGGAGCAGATTACACCTGTTGCAGACCCCTCCCAGGGACCCCGGGACCTGGGAGGCCTGGATGCTCTCTGACCCAGACTGAGACACCTGTCGTAGAGGCCTGGACAGGACAACATGACCTCCGAGGAAAATGGGAGGGCTGAGGGGAGCCAGCCTATGGTTGGGAGGCAGGCACGTCTTGCAGGGACCTGTGGGGGCGGTCTGCTCCAGAACCTGGGGAGCAGGGGATGGTCTTAGGGGAAGTGCACTTTGGTCTTTCAGGAATCTTCCAGGACCTTGTGGAAGCTTCCAAAGAATATCCTCCTCACTTCGGGCTGGTCAAAGGTGACCTCTTGCAAGGTGGCCCTGGGGTTGTGGTTGAAGTAGGTCAGAGACTTCCTGCCGGCTGCAGGGGAGGGGTGAGGAATGCGTGAGACCCCCAAGGCAGAACGGGACAGCCCCATGATAGGGCAGCATGCAAAGCCAAGTGCACCCCAAGCCTCAGGGACCCGAGCTGCAGACACGGCCCCTGTTGGGGACTCCCGCCTCCCGATGAGGGTGGCCCCCAGCCTGGCCTGGAGGCAGGGCCGCTCAGGACCCGCAGCCCCGGGCCCGCCACCCTGCCTCCGGGCTGACCGTCCAGCAGGACCCCCAGGACGGGCCGGGAGTCCTCGGCCGTCATCTGCCACAGCGCAAAGGTCTCGCGGGGCGTCTCCGGCAGCAGGCGCAGCAGGAAGACGACCGTGTGCTCCGGCGGGAGGGCGGCCAGGTGGATGTCACTGTTGGGGCACAGGTGGGGGCCGCTGCAGGCTGGGAGGAGGCGGGGTCCCGCCGCCGCCCAGACAGTGGGGCTGCAGAGAGGGGTCCATGACCACGCCGGGCCCCTCCTGCGTCCACTCCCCAATAGTAACAAGGGGGGATAAGGGGCAGAGGCGCCCCGGGCTGGTGGGGGTCTGACAAGGCGTGCCCTGAGGACACAGCCCACAGCCACCTGCCCCCAGAGGCCTGGCAGGGACCCAAGGCTGCCCTGGCACAGCCAGTGTTCACAACAATCCTAGGCAGGGGCCACCAAGACCCCACTCGCCAGGGTCCCCGGGGGGTGGGGTGAGGAGAAGACAGGTCTAGGAGGTGCAACAGGAGGGGCTCCGAGCCTGTCAGGAGCCCACATGCAGCCCTGCCCTCAGGAGTCGCTCCCACTGGCTTGTGGGAGTGCTCAGGGCTGGGGCCCCGCGGCATGCCGAGGGCTGGGGAGGGCGGGGAACAGGGGTTAGATCACCCAGTGAAACTGGTTAGATCACCCAGTGAAACTGTTCCCAGAGGCCCACAGCCTTGTCCTCACCCTTCCTGTCCTCTCAGGATAAGCGAGAGCCCAAAAGACCCAGCCCTGCCCATTCCTGCGGTTCTTTAAGCAGACTGACCCCAGGGCCTTGGCACAGCCTGCTCCTTCTTTCTGAGGCCCTTCCCTTCTGCATTGTCTCCCTGCCCTTATCTGTCTGCCACTTTCTCAGGGAGCCTTCCTGACCCCATTACAGGGAGGGACCCTTTCTACTCTTAGGAGCCCAAGGCCCCATTGGCAGCAGCTCTCACGGCCCCGCCCCGGGACAAGGCCGGCATGTGCAGGAAAGGGGTGACCTCGGAGAGCTGCCCCCACAGCGATGACGGTGTCGGCGTCCAGGTAGGGTTTGCTCTGGGTCGGAGTGAGGGCCGCGGGGCTCGAACCCCACGTTAAAGCTCGGATGGGAGGCGGGGCCACCGAGACTGGGACAGGCTCCAGCCACCCGAGCGGAAGTGACAGGTGTGTGCCACCTGAGGGAGACGCTCACGCAGGACCGGGCCGGGGCTGCGGCCGGGGGCCCCGAGGTCAGCGGTGAGGCCGCCCGGCTGTGTCCGCTGGACTGGGGAGAAAGTCCTGAATCTTAGCAGGGTTGGCTGAGTTTTGTAAAATTATCTCTCTTGTATTTTACCAATTTCCGTTACAGGGCATATGACTGCATCAATACCTTACAACATATTAAGTTAAGAAAAGATTTTGCTGTGTGCGTCACAAGCTCCGTTTCTGACTCACAATCTCCCCACAAACAGGGGCGGGCGGGTGGGCATCAGATGTGGGCACAGGGCAGCCCTGGTATTTGCCGATCGGCCTGATCAGAGCCGCCCTGAGCGCGGGGCTTTCCAAGGAGATAGCCGGAGGCCTCTGGGCGAAGTCTGCAAGTCTGATTGGTGCTTGGGCCACATTCCACCCACAAGACGTGCTTGCCGGGAGGTCCGCCTGGCTGGCTCTGGGGGACGGGGAGGCGGGACGCCCCCGACCCACCCCCACTGCACAGCTGCCCCCTCTCGGGCCACAGTCTGCCCTCGCCCTCCCACCTGGCCCGGCGCGTCAGCTGTGCGTCCCTGAAGAGCGTGAAGGTCTTGGCGCGGCCGAAGGCAGAGGGCTCCATGGCGACGCCGCGGACGGACGCGTACTCCTTCTCCACCAGGCCAAAGGCCGCCATGAGGTCAAAGCCTGGGACAGGCAGCAACACCGGGGGATGATCAGAGACACAAGGTGAGGGCCGGGGGGGCGGGACACAAATAGAAGACAACAGGGAAGAGGAGGGGAGGGGCGGGAAGGGGACGCAGAGGCAGGGCACCCATGGACGGGAAGAAGGTGAACATGGGGACCACAGGTGGATGTGTACGCAGGGTGCCCACCCGCTGGCCTCCCACGACCCTCCATGTACAATCCCATGCCCGGCAGAGGCGAGGGCGCGCGTCCGGTCACACCCCCGCCCCGTCCAGCGGGCTCGAAGCGCCTGCACCTTCTGTGACACTAAGGGCGCAAAGTGAACAAGAAATCTTATTCACTGGGTGCTCAGCGCGGCCAAGGCCGGGGGCGGAGCAGTCGTGGGACAGAGAAGCCTCAGCGCCCAGCCAGGAGTGGCGCTGCCTCACAGCCCTCGTGGCCCTGGAGACGCAGCCTCCACCACCCGGCTCTGCACACAGCTGCCTGACCACAGGCGGCCCTCCCGCCAGCCCTGAGTCTGGGAGCGTCGCAGACCACGACGCCCTGAAGACGCCGTGGGACTCCTGTGCTGGGCCCTTCACCCCGCTCCCGGTCAGCAGAGCCTCCGGGAGGCCGTGCCGGACCCAGGCTTGGTCTCTGTTCGGCCGTGTCCAGCTGTGGCCATGGACAAGCATCAGGAACCTCGACTGTGAGGCAGGAACAAAGCACTGGCCCCGCTCCACTCACTCCTGCACAGGTGAGTCCTGATTGGTGCCTCCAGCGACCACAGGACCGCGGTGCCCTGTCACTGCCCCTTCGTGGTGTGTGGGGGTCCCAGGGCACCTTCCCCAGAGGAGGGGCGGACAGGTGGGCGGTGGGGAGCGGGCTCAGCCGTCACACAAGGGCAGGCCTACCTGGGAGGGGACCGTCTGGGCTGAGGGCAGGGCAGGCTGCTGGGACGCAACAAGGAGACAGTCAGGGTCAGCCGGGCAAGGGCTCCCGGGGGAACGTCCTGCCCCAAAGTCCACAGATGCACCGGGGCTGCTGGTCTTCAGCCTGCGGTCCCCACACCTCAGGGAAGGGACCGGCATGGTGCCCCGCTCCCTCACTGCCACCCCCCAAGACAGCACACACCCAGGGGTGCTCCCACTGGGTGCCAAACCCTGAGTTTACTGGCCACCCAATGTGCCCAGGTGGCACACACCGACCTGGGGACATGCTGACCTGGGGACACAGTGACCACGGGACACCTCAATTTGGGGACATACCGACCCGGAGAGACCTCAATCTAGGGACATCTCCACCTGAGGACCTGCCAACCTGGGGACACACTGACCTGAGGACCTGCCGACCTGGGGTCACGCCAACCTGCGGATACGATGACCAGGTGCCTGGCTGTGCAGACCTCCCCCCACCAGGTGCACAGTGGGTGCTTAGAAGTTGTTCATGGCACTAAAGGCCCCACGGGGTAGGGAGACCCCCGTCCCCGGAGGCATTCAAGCCACAACTAGATGGCCCCATGGAGGGGACACAGGGGGAGGCTGGAGTGGCCCAGCTGAGTGCCCTTGGGGGTCCTCTGTTCTGCAGTGTGTCCTCTTAGCCAGTCCTGCCTGTGGGTGGCCGTCCCCCAGGGCCGACTGAGGCCAGTCCCTGTCCTGTGGGCGTTGAGGGAGGCCAGCCCGGGCCTCCCTAAGTGGCCTCCCTGTGCCCCTCGCTGTGATGCACGTCCAGCTTGCCCGGGATGCCTAGCAGGCTGGACACTACTGCACCCCCAGAACGCAGGCTGGAGAGTCACCAGCCTGGTCGCGGCCACCAGCTGTGAGCACGGCTGGCAGGGCCCCAGCCGGGGCCCCAGCCACACCAGCCTGCACCCATTTCATTGATGGCTACGGTCCCCCCCCTCAGGTTGGTGGCTGTGCTGTCCAGCAGAGACCCCGATTCCCTTCTGGTCGCTCTGCCGTGCTCTCCACAGCCTGCTGGCCAGGCCTGGGGCCGAGGTCCCAGGTTCTAGGCTCCCCGGGGCCTGGCTGGGTGTGCGGGTCTGGGGCCTGGACGGGGCCTGGGGGTCTTGGTGCCCACTCACCTGTGCTGCCCACGGCAGACACAGCCACGCTCTCCCCACCTCCGTAGACCGCGGAGACCAGGACCCTGTACATGCTGGCTGCCAGCAGGTTGGGCAGCGTCACATGGCTGCTGGGACCCGGAACAGAAATCTAGGGAGGGGGACATGGTCACCTAAGCCACCCCCTCAGGAGTGTCTCTGCTCCCGTTTGTCTGCGTCCGGTCACAGAAGAGCTGTGCCTCCCCCGCTGCGCCCACGACGGGCCATGGCCTCCCTGCTCCGCGGAGACCCACCGACTTCTCGGGCCCCGAGCCCGAGGCCAGCGCGTAGGTGAGCCGGTAGTGGAGGACGTGGCCGCCAGGGGGCGTCCAGCTGACGCGCAGGCTGTCGGGGGCCTGGGGCGCCAGGGCCAGGTCAGAGGGCGGGCTCCAGTGTGCTGTGAGGCAGGCACCACTCGGGGGGCTCAGGCAGGGCCGGAGGATGGCCAGCCTGCCCCGCGGGGGTCTGCGCCTGCACCCCTGCCCCCACCCTCCCACTTGGCACCGGGTCAGCTCCAGGACAGTCCTGTCATACCAGGTGACTCAAAACTTTGGCAGCTGCCCCTGAACACCTGCCTGGAGGGCTCAGGGGAGCCCGTGGACCCCAGTGGTCAGGCCAGAGGGTCAGGGACTCGGGGAGCTGCCTGTCAGTGGTTCTGGAGTTTGAGGTCCTGGGCCCCCGGAACTGGGAGAGTCTGGGGTCCCTCTGGGCTGCTCCTGCTCTGCACACAGCCGAGGGGCAGAGCAGCAGTCACCTACAGCGAGTGTAGCGGACGGACACAGGGTCGCTGCGGGCCCCATCCCTGTAGTAGGCCAGGATGGTGATCTCATACTCCAAGTGGCTGTGCAGGCCAGGCAGGACGGCCATGCCCTGGGTCCCTGGGACAGAGATCTGTGGAGAGGAGGGACAGGCGTCCTCTCCCTGGGGCTCGGCTCGCAGGCCGCAGGCAGGCAGCCGCCCCTGGGAGGGAGCGCCAGGGTCTGAGCCCTCCCAGAGCTGGGCTTGGGGGGTGGCCCTCCACTCCCCTCCCACACCTCGTGGGGCTCCCCGTCTCCCAGGGGCGTCCACTTGATCTGGTAGACAAGCACGCCGGATGCCGCTGCGGCCGTCCACTCCAGCTGAGCCTCGCCCCCAGGGAGCTCCGCCACCGAGAGCTGGCTCGGGCTCGGGACTTTCCCTGGAAGACGGGGCGGGGAGACAGGCTGGGGGCCTGGAGAAGCCGATGCCGTGAGGAGGTAGCCTCCGCACCCCAGCCTCGTGACTCATGGGAACCATCCTAATGTGCCTGTGCAGGAGGCTTCACTGACGCGGGTCCACACTTGGGAGTGACTGCCCCATGGGGGACAGAGGGGACCCTCAGGCCACACCCAGCAGCCGTGCCCACATTTTCCCCCTTTCCCCAGGACCCAGCTGCAGGCTGGGCACGAGCCCTGCTTCTAGAGGTGCCCCGAGTCATGCCCTCGAGGGTCTGCATCCCATTATCACACCTGTCCGGGCACATGTGCCCCCTGGCTCAGCACGGCTTGGACCAGCTACGTGTCACCGAGAACCACCCACCGGGAGGAGGCGTGGAGCCGGCCTGGGGGCCCCGCCGCAACCTCAGCCCACTCACGTGTAGTCAGGCGGCCGGTCAGCGTGGAGGAGCCGCCCCCGGGGTAGACACAGGTGACACGGACAGAATACGTGGTGGAGGAGGACAGAGGGCCCAGGGTGGCCGAGGTGGCGTTGCCGGGAGCCTCCACCTGCAAGCTGGCTGGCACGTGGGTGGAGGCCCGGAGCCACCTCCCCAAGCCAGGGAGGGGCCGGCCCCCACCAGGAAGGAGACCCAGGCCTCCAGGCCTGGGACCTGCCAGCGGGACGGCCGTGACCTCCCCCGAGTGGGGGAGTGAGCGTGCACTGGGAGCGGGCGGGGAGCCCAGCACACACGTCGGCCTCCCGGGGCCTCCCCCCACAGCCAGCCTGTCACGATGGCACGAACCCTGCACAGCTCATCATGGGTGTCATTTATGTGCATTGGTCGGATTCCTTGCCTCCCAGTGGTCTCCCCCCACCCCTGCAGACAGGGCCCCTCCAGGCGGCAATGGTCAGTGCTGCTCCACAGCCTGGGCACCCAGCCAACACTCGACAGCCGTGAAGGGGGGGTGCGCTGAGGGTGCTGGGTCCCCCCCCCCCCCCCCCCCAGTTCAGCTCGTTGCCGCTGGACACCACGCCCCTCAGGGGCCCCGGGGCAGGCGCTGCTCTCACCTGCCCTGAGTGGCTGCCCTCGCTGGAGACGAAGCTGATCCTGAACAGACGCACAGGCTGCGAGACCCCCTCCCAGAAAACACGGGCTGAGTCGTGACTCACATCCGAGAAGTCGAGGTGTCTGGGGGGCTCGAAGGTGGCTGCAGAGCGTGTCAAGGCCTCAGGGCCAGCCAGTGGCCTGTCCCCAAGTGTATGGGGTGTGTGGGCAGTGGCTAGGGCTGCTGGGGACACCAGAGGGGTCTGGGGTCCTCCCTGGTGGAAATCTGGGGGGAGCCAGAGTGGGGTGCTTGCCCGGAGGGGGCACTCACAGGTCCTGGCTCGAATGCCCCGTGCCTCGCTGGCCTCGGGCCCCCGCAGGCTCTGCACCCAGACATCATAGTCCCTGCCGGGCTCCAGGCCGTCCAGCAGCACCTCGGGCTGCCCCACCCGCACCTGCAGGGACACACTGCTCGTGCCGAGCCCTGCCCGCCACCCTCCCCACCCCTCCTGCCCCCCACCCTCCGTCACCCTCCTCTGCCTCCCCTCCGGGCTGGCCTCCAACCTCTCTCCCCTCCTCTTGGCCCTTGGCGGAGGCTGACCGGCACCGCACCAGGTACTGTGTGACCCCAGCCGATGGCTGCCAGGCGAGGCGGATGGTCCTGGGTGTCACTGCGCCCAGGGTCAGGGCCTGGGGCGGAGGCAGAGCCGCTGGGGGAGGCAGACACTTTAGGAAAGCAGCACTTCGCAGAAAGTGTACCCACGAACCAGGGGGCCCCTCGTTCGAATGATGGCGGGGCCGGGTCAGTGCAGACCTTGGGGCCGGCCTCAGAGCGGCCTGCTCGGGGAGACAGGCGGGAAGAAAGACCCACAGGCCATTCTGTCTCTGTGCCCACACTTCACTTTGGGCCAAGCTGCCAGCTCACAGCTCTGGGGAATCATAGCTGCCTGTGGGTTTCTGTCTAAGGCCACCTGCCCTGGGGGGGGGGGGGGGGCGGGGCTAGGGCCCCTAAGGTTAGCAACTCCTTGAAGACACTATGCACCTCCACAGAAGGTGGAGAGATGGCCGGTCTATGAGGCAGAAAGCGGCCTGGAGGCTGCCAGGGGCTGGGGCCGAGGGCAGCGGCCAGGGGCACACATCTCCCAGGTGAGGACGAGGTCTGCGGTGGACCGGTGGCCCTCAGGGGCCAGACTGGGAACCATGGAGTCTGAGGCTTGTGAGCTGCAAGTGTGGTCACATTCCAGCAGTGTCACAGGGGGCTCGTGGCAGGCCGGGTAGGGCGGGAGCTCCATTATAGGCTTGAGTAGGGGCGCCTGAGGTGGGGGCGGCGCCAGGGGGGCTCAGTCGGGTAAGCATCCGACTTAGGCTCAGGTCATGATCTCACAGTTGGTAGGTTCGAGTCCCACGTCAGGCTCTGTGCTGACAGCTCAGAGCCTGGCGCCTGCTTCAGATTCTGTGTCTCCCTCTCTCTCTGTCCCTCCCTGCTCATGATCTGTCTCTCTGTCTCTCAAAAATAAATAAACGTTAAAAAAAAATTTAAAGAACAAAAAAAGGGTTGAGCAGCTCAAAAGAGGACACGGAAGGTCAGAGAGGCCCAGCGGCGGCTGAGGCCCGGCCTGCGTGCGGCCCTGCCCTCGCTGCTGTGGGGCTCCCAGGGGAGGGAGCAGGTGGCGCAGCCCCTGAGCCCCCAGCCCAGCCGGCTCCACCCCACCCACCTGTGGTCACAAGGCGCCGCAGCCCGTCCCCGACCCCAGCCTCCAGGACCGGGAACACAGACACCAGGTACTCCGTGCCGGCCGTCAGGTTGTGAAGCTCCACGGACGAGGTGGGCCCCTCCACCACCGCCTGCAACAGGAGCCTGGGTGGGGCTGGGGGTGGGCGCGGGGGGTGGGCGCAGGGGTGCAGGGGGTACAGGGGGTGGGTGCAGGGGCGCAGGGGGTGGGTGCAGGGGCACAGGGGGTGGGCGCAGGGGGTGCAGGGGGTGGGCGCAGGGGTACAGGGAGACAGTCAGCTCCGGTGGGGGCCGTGGTCAGTCCTTGCTTCCCACATGGCCGCACCCCTGGCTCCGGCCACCAAGCAGCCATCAGAGGCGCGGGCACCCCATGTTGCGCACTCGGCCGCCTGAGCGTGCCCTCGGGGCTCCGGCACTGTGGCTGCTGTGGGTCTGGCAGGGCGGCCCCTGCCATGCTCTTCTTTCTCCACGCGCCTGTGCCACGTGTGGCCCTGACTGTGCGCCGGGGGGCAGGGAGCCACGGCTCACCTCCCTGGGGGCGCCTCCCCGGGAAGGCCGCCACACAATCCGGTACTTGAGGGGCAGCTGGGAGGCTGGGGTCCAGGACAGGTGGATGCTGGAGGAGGTCACCCGGGTCACGACCAGGCTGGTGGGCGTGAAGAGGGAGCCTGGGGCGGGGCGGCCTGCTGTGGGTGTGGCTGCGGGGCCGGGAGAGAATGGTCCGAGGTTAGTGGCTCCCCTGCTCTGCCGGGGGCCACTTCCCGGAGGGGCAGGCGTCGCCCGGGCCGCAGACACCCTCAGAGCACTGAGACCGGGGAGAGAGGGCGTGCTGGGCGTACCACAGAAGGGCACGACCCCCCCCCCCCCCCCGTCCCTTCGCCCAAGTGGCGGGGCCGGGTCGGGCGGGGCTGCAGCCAGCGAGGGGGACGCTGCCCGGCCTCCACCGCCGCCGCTCACCTGGGGCCCTGCTCCTGCCCCAAACCTTCTGGCAGATGAGGCAGCTGAGCAGGCCGGCCAGGGTGCCGAGCTGGGGGAAGCCCTGCACGTTGTGGACGGTGAGGTCCAGCGGCGGGGACGCCAGGAGCTGCAGCTCCGCTTCGTCCGCGTTCTTCACACCTGCTCACAGGGGCCGGCCGTGAGGACGCCCCGCCCCGCCCCTCCGCACCGTGGCCCATCTCACCCTGAGACCGCCGGGCCCCTTGCCTGAGTCACCCTGCCCAGGATCCTGCGGACCCTGGAGCCGGTCACCTGCCAGGCCCCTGAGAAACCGCGGCCAGGCTCCCGGAGGCCCCCTGCGGCTGTGTCTTGCCTGCCCGGGTCTCTATGGGGTTTGGGGCCGGGGGAGGGAGGCCAGTGTCCTTCTCAGAGTCCCACAAACCCCCAGACCCACCGTGGACCTGGGGCCTGGGACACACCAGCACGAGGGGGTCCGGGGCACCAAGGAGGCCCTCTGCTCTGAGGAGGCGCCCACATCCACAGTTCCCTCCTCAAGGGACAGAGGTGATAAGTGGCTAGTGGCACAAGCAGAACAGGGCCGGCGGGGCGCTGGCATCGGTGACCCAGCGCGTGGAGCACACAGCACAGGGGCCAGGTCCACGCGGTGTGTGGCTGGGAGCCCCACAGCCGTGCGCCCCCTTGAGCGCCGAGGCCTCCGGCCCAGGGTGGAGCCAGGGGTGCAAACTGGGCCTGCGGCCACGCCGAGAGGATGCCAGCGGGGGGCCGGGGACACTCACCCACAGCAAAGATGTCGACACCCAGGTCCCTGAGGACGCGGCCAGCAGCAGGCGCATCGTCCTGGGACTTGCCGTCTGTCACCAGAATGACCACCGTGGCCGCCTCTGGACGGAGCCCCGCTTCCGGCTTCAGGTTCTGCTCCAGCACGTGTGTCAGGGCCAGGCCTTGGGCACAGCGAGGGTAAAGGGCGTGCGGCGCCAGGTGCCCCTCCCACCGGCCGCCGCCCCCAGCACAGTGCCCACCGGGGCAGCCCTGACCCCTCCAGGCGGGGGGATCACCCAGGGTCTGCCGACAGGAGACAGGAGCCCACATTCTCATCAAAGGTCAGTAAGGACACATTTGCCTTTACAAAGGTGCACATCCGACTCAGCACCTGCACAGCTTGGCTGGATTTACATGCAAGTTTCCACGTCCGGGAGGCTGGCCCGTGAAACGGACACCCGAAAATGGCCCCTGGAGGGTGGAGTGGCTGGGGGCCCAGGCTGACCTGTGAATGTGTTTCCGCCTTTGTAGTGGAGGCTGCGGACTGCCGCCAGCACGTCCTCCTTGGTCCCGAAGGTGTTGAGGTCCCACTCAGTCCGGGGGTCCCCACTGTACTGCGTCAGGCCTGCAGCGCGAGGTGGGGTGGGGCGGTGAGCGGGGCAGGTGCGCGTCTGCGAGCCGCCTGTCCCTCGGGCAGCCTCACCAGGATGCCAGGGAGGCTCCATGTTCCGCACTGAGAGGTCACCAGAACGTGCCCCCGGGGGGACCCCTGCCTGGCTGCCAGTGACACCACTGGTTGGGCTCTCCTTCCGTTTCCCCAGGGGCCCTGGGCCTCCCCCGCGGGGCGGTAGGGCTTGTGGGGACGCAGAGGGGGGGTGGCAGGGGCGCAAGGCAGGCAGCGGGCCAGTACCCACCAACTTGGACTTTGTCTGGCCCGATGTCAAAGGGCTCGATGACAGTGGCCAGGAAATCTTTGACCTGCTGGAAGTGGCGGTGGCCGATGCTCCAGGATCCATCCACCAGGAAGATCATGTCCACCGGCACGGCGGGTGTGCAGCGGAACTGGGGGCTGGCTGGGTGGGGGTGCGAGGGGACGGTGAGGAGCTGGGCCCGGCCCACACCTCCACAGCCCCCTCAGCAGCTCCCGGCTGGGTTTCAGCCCCCCAGGATCACCTTCCCTGGGGCGGGGGGAGAGGAGGGGCCACAGGGTCTGGCCTCCAGTGAGGGGGGTGACCGAGTCCCTACGTGAATGCTGGTCCCTGCGTCAGCCCTCCGAGTCCCCCCAGAGAGGATTAATGAGGTCCCCGGTGCTCCTGTGCGTGCTGTCCATGTGGGGCCAGTGGGCAGGGGCTAGCCAAGGGGGTGCCCCTTGGGGTGGGTGGGGGTCGGCCTGGCTGGCAGCTCCGGGTTGGGGTCTCACTGGCTTGTCCGCTGACCTGGGAGCTCTCTGGAGACGACACAGCCGCCGCCGGGCTGGGGGCTCCCCGAGAGCTGCACGGACAGGCCCTCCACGGAGGCCCCACACCCGGGACAGACCCCTTGTGAAGATTCCTGGGCGGGCCAAGTGCAAGATTCCTCGTCTAACGGGGGCACAGCCCTGCCTGCAGGGCCTCAGGGCCCCCCACACCTGTCTGCCCCGCCCTGGGTCACACGGGAGCGGCACCCTGGTTGTTTACCCGGCTGCTTGGTCTTGCCCTCGGAGGCCCTGGCGTGGTCCACAGTGGGCTGAGAGGGGGCATTGGCCCCGGGGCCCCTGGGTGGGTGCTGCTCTTCGCTGAGCCGTCCTGAGGGGGAGGACAGCTGTCACCTCTCACCTGCCACACAGGCAGGAAGCAAGGTGCACTGGGGCCGAGCAGTGACCTGCGCCCCGTGATCTGCGTGAAGCCGGCAGCAGCACGCACGCTGCAGGCCCAGCTAGAGTGTGGGGTCCCGCGTGAGGAGGAGCCTGGGCTGCGTGTAGAGAAACCGTCAGAGGCAGAAGGCTGCTCCCTCCCCAGTGACTTACCCTTATCCCGCTCAGAGCCACCAGGAGTGGGTGGGTCTTGGCTTGGGGACAAGGCGACTGGGGGCTCAGGGGCTAGGCTCCCCACGTGGGCGGGCGTGGGCTCCAGGGCTGCCCCCAGGGACCTCCGGCCACTCCTGCTCACCGAGTGACTCTTCAGCTCCTCGACTGCAGAGAGGTTGGGGGCTGTCAGGACCCCCTAGGGTGGGAGCAGGGCCCGGGGGGCCGTGTGGGGAGCCACGGCTCCAGCCAGCCAGGGCCCGGGTGTGGCTCCTTCCCACATGCACCCGCTCGGTGGCTGGGCTCCTCGGGGGGGCGGGGGGGGGCGCGGACTTACTCACAAACTCCCTCTGTGCCAGCAGGGTGGTCCCCGAGCCAGTGAGCACGAAGATCTGCACGGTGTAGCCCTTGGAGGGGCTCAGGCCCCCCACCGTGGCCTTGGGGGCCTTGGTGGTCAGCATGACGTCCTGCTCCGCGTCCCCTGGTGGGGGAAGAGACATCGAGGCCGCTGAGGTGGGCAGGTGCGTGTGCGTGTGTGTGTTGGGGAGGGAGAAATTCTCTTCCCCTTTCGGGCTCCTCCCCCTGGGGCAGGGAGAGGTCTCTGCTCCTCTCTGAGGGGCCTGAGGGGAGGGACCACACTCTGGAGGGATGAACTGGAAAAGAATGCCTCTCTGTGGCAGCCCCATCTCCACGTCCTCTATGGATTCACCCTCCGTGATTTATCCACATGCCCTCCAGCGCGGCGTCCTCAGGGACACGGTGAGGACATGAAGGTGGGGGCACACGGGGAGAGGAAGACAGGCGAGCTGAGGCCCCCACTCTGCCCTGAGCACGGGGCTGGACCGCATGGAGCCAGTAAGCCTGTAAACTTGCCCATGGGTCTGAGGTGGAGGCTGTTTCAAGCATTAAAAACAAGCAAAGTTCCAAAGGGGACGCGGCCGTCTGCTCAGAGGCAGGGCTGGAGACCCTGCAGCGGGGGCCAGGGAGCACCGGGCGCCCACCTGCCCCAGGTGCCGGGCGGGGCACGCAGGAGGGAGGGCTGGCGCCCTGAGGTGGACAGAGGGCTGAGTCTGCCCTCTTGGGGGCCAGCCCGTGCTGGGGGGCTGTGGCTCTCAGGGAGCTCCCGAGTGAGCCGCTGGTGGGCGCATGAAATCCAAGGAGTCACGGAATTGCCACTGTCGCAACGAAGAGCCACTTTCTCAGGCATCAGTGTGTGTGTCACGTTCACCACGCCGCATGATTTTCACAAACCCACTGCCCCCACTTTGTAGGTGGGAAAACTGAGGCCCCAAGGACCAAGCCACGTGGGCGCTCAGTGGTGGAATCGGGATTTAACCCTGTCTGTCAGATCCTGAGCCCGCCTGCACAGATGTGTGAGTGACAAGCAGTCGATGGCGGGCATGGACACACACACACACACACACACACACACACACACACACACATTCCCTGCTCTGGTTCTCACACCGCACAGCACAGCCAGGGGTTCCGCACTCCTGCTCACACTCGCCTCATCCCAAAGGCCAGCATTGCTCTCCTCCGAGCCCTCTCCGGCCCCATAGCCCGCCTCTCACCCTCACCCCCCGCTGGCTATGCAGCTGGCTTCACGCAGCCAGGGCCTCACACACTGAAAGTCCTAACCCCAAATCCCCACAAACTCTTACAGGCTTATCATTTTTAAAAGAAGCCAAGTCATTTTTAAAGGCGGAGCACTGAACGGACGGCAGGTGAGCAGCTCTGACGTGTGAGCTCGGCCAGCGCTGGCCGGGGCTGCCCTCGCCCCGGTTCCACCGCAGGGCCCCCGCCCGTCTGCTGGGCGCGCCCACCACAGGCCACAGCGCACTGGGCAGACCACACGGCCTCCCTCGGAGAGCTGGGAGAGCCGGCTGCTTGCCGACAGCTGGCAAGGCGCAGAGAAGTAGTGAGGCCCCCGTCCAACAGCCCGAGCAGGGGGCGCAGCCGCCGGGGCGCCTTACCGCAGGCCGGGTGGGGCTGTCCCGCAGGCTGAGTGCCGGTACCCCCCCCAAATTCACATGTTGACATCCTGCCCCATAAGGTGACTGTGCAGGGAGGTGAGGCCTCCGGGAGGTGAGTGGCCATGAAGGTCGAGCCCCGTGATGGGACCAGTGTCCCTCTGGAGAGGCCCCGGGACCTCCCTCGCTTTCTGAGGCAGGTGAGGAGGCCACAGGGAGAAGGCAGCTCTCTGTAAACCAGGAAAAGAGTCCTTACCAAGATCCCAACTCTGCTTGGTTTGCCCTGATCTCAGCCCCCCGAACCGTAAGGACCGAATGTTGTGTAGGCCGCCCGGTCTGCAGTGATTTGTCAGAAGACCCTGAGCCGGTGACACAGGGCGCCTGGAGGAGGGGCCACGAGGGCATGGGTCGTGGGGCTGCCACAGCAAGATAGGAGCCCCGGGCCCGTGAGGAAGTGAACCCTCCGCACACGCCCCCTCCCCAATTTTTTGGGTTGAAACTGTAAAGATCTACCCTTAGGAGCAAGGGTTAATGGGAATAGACGGGCCTTTGAAGGGACTGATACTTCAAATAGTCAGCCTCTAAAATTTAGCGAAGATTACCCAAAACCGCTAGTTCCCGTTGCCTCTGTCAGAAACAAACACAATTTTTTTCCTGAAGGAGGACAAGGTTACATAAAGTCCTAAGTGATTTCTGTACGTTCTCACTCAGTGAAAGTAACCAGGTGTACAAGGAACAAGAGGAAGTGATAGAAAGTTAAGAGAAACAACAGACAATAGGGAGAGACCCACTGATTTTCTGGACAATGGAGCTATGGGGCTTTTAAATAATTATGCAAACTAGTTTGAAGATTTAGGGATAGGCCTATGACGTTAGGTGTCAAACTAGAAACAGTAAAAAAGAAATTCAAATGTAAAAACCAAATGGATGTTTCCCAAATGGAAATTTTAGGGTACAAAAGCAAAATCTTGAAGTTAGGAATTCTAAAAATGACTTAACAGCTTCTTCCCCACAAACAAAGAGATAAATAGTGGAGCATAGGTCAGAACAAAAACACGACATTAAGAATGGAGAAATAAGGGAATTAAAAATATAAAAGAAAGTAAGGGCACAGACACAGGCCCCCACGTGTAAGGAGTGTCCTCCAAGGAGAAGAGACAGGAAACAGGGCACAAGTGATACTTGAAGAGACTCAGCTAAAGACTCTCCCAAAACCGTACAGCAGGAAGGGCCAGACCCAATGAGCCCTGTGAACCTGAAGCCAGGCAAGATGAGACGCACACCAAGAGCATCAGACTGCATGTGCCCAAAACCGAGCCGAGGGAAGGTCAGAGGGCAGCTGGAGGACGGGGAGAGAGGGGGTGCGTCTCCTGCAGCGACAGGCGGGCTGGTGGTGCGAGGGAAACGACAGAAGCCAGAGGCGGAGAAGGACCCTCGAAGTGCGGAAGGAAAGTGCCCACTTCCAATACCCAGCAACCGTGTCTTTCTAGAACAAAGAATGAAGACATTTTTCAGGCAGACAACAAAACAAAAGCCCAGAGAATTTGCATCTGGCAGAGCCGTGCTATAGGAAACACCAAGGAGTGTTTTCAGGCAGGAAAAAATAAATCCCAGATTGGGAGACTCTGGGAGGAATAAAGAAAAAGGGTGTATATGTGAGCTGGTCTAGATTAATGTTGAATCAACACAACTACAGTGATTAAAATGTGTTTGGGGATTTAACACAGACACAGAATTAAAGTGCACAGAAGGGACGGGCGCGGTCGTGATGATCAGAGGCCTTATCTCTACGTGGGGAACGGCGGGGTAGCGACCGCATTGGGGACGTGCCGGCGGTCACCTCCAGGGTGAAGGATCCATGCTCCCAAGATGATGGGGACATGCAGCAAAGATGAGAAGTGCTCAATAATCTCATGCCTCCCGGGCAACCTGAACTTCACAAAAAGAGACACCAGACACTGTGTGCTCCCCTTGTGGCACAGTAGAAAATGCACAGGATCACTTATAAGAATTCCTGTTGACAACATATAACCAAATCGGAAGCTGGCCAACTTCTGGGACAGCAGTGCCAGGCCATGGGAGACGCGGGCAGAGAGGGGCGGCCCGCGTGCCGCCCTGGAGACGCCGTCAGCAAACAGAGTGCCGGGGGCTCCACAGGACAGGCGCCTTCTTTCTTCAACGAGTAAATGTCAGAGAAAAGGGGAGAGAGCAAACTGTCATCAGGCAAAGATTACTTGAGACATAGGAACCACACCGAACGTGTGGATTCTGTTGGGATCCCAATTAAAAGTCAAGTATGAAAAGCATTTATCAGACAAACGGAAGATGAGAACACAACAAAATATTCAATGGCAGCTCTGAAACAGTCTTACTATTTAGGCGTGCTAGTCCTGGAGTTATTTATGAGTCCTTTCTTCTAGAGAAAACTATTAACCTATTCATGGGATTATATGATTACATTATTTCTTGGGTTTGCTTCAAGATAACACAATGTATAGAAGGAACTGGAAAGAGATTACACAACATTGGCCACATATTGGTAACGGTTGAGGCTGTCATGGGAACCTGAGGTTCATATACTACACTCTCTTCTTTTGCAGGTGTTTCATTTTTTCCACAATAATTCAGTTTTGCAGAGGACAAGGAGAGAAAAAAATTATAACAAGTATACAAAAGATAAATAGGAAAATGAAGATTTAAACCCAAATACATCAGTAATTTCATTAAATGTAAGTGGAAAAAAGTCTCAGTTAAAAGGCAAAGATTAGGGGCACCTGGGCGGCTCAGTCGGTTAAGTATCCAACTTCAGCTCAGGTCACGATCTCACAATTCGTGGGTTCAAGCCCCGCATTGGGCTCTGAGCCGACAGCTCAGAGCCTGGAGCCTGTTTCCAATTCTATGCCTCTCTCTCTGCCCCTCCCCTGCTCATGTTCTGTTTCTGTCTCTCAAAAAGAAATAAAAAACATTATAAAAAAAAGGCAAAGATTGTCACGTTGGACAAAAACAGCACCAATTGTGTGCTGCTTGGAAGGTGTATCTGTGGTGACAGGTGGCAGAAGCCTGAGTACGTGATGTAGTGCCAACAGCGCCCGGCAGGCCAGCGGCCCTGGCGCAGAGTGAAACCCCAGAGCGGTGGTGGGCGGCGCTCCACGGCCAGATGGACTCACTCCAGATTCACGGTCACCTGCGCACACCAAGTCCACGGAGTCGAGCAGAGAGGGACGTTTCTACCACAAGCAGGGGCTGACGTGCTACTCTCGGTGACTAAGAGGGTGAGTAGACCAAAGGCATTAACAAAAATAGAAAAGATTTGAAAAATAGGATGAGGAAACTTGGCTTAATTAAAACATTAGATAACTACTCCCAAGTCAGAAAGGGGGTTATTCTTGGGAGCAGAGACAGGATGGAGACGGGGGCGGGGCCGGAGCGGGGCTGGGGGTGGCCCCTCCCACTCTGGGGAGGGAGCAGGGGCTCAGTCACCTTGTGCCAATTCCTGCAATTACACACTCATGTTTGGTGTCAAACCTCAGTTTTCAAAAAGTTTTCAAGACCCGCAGCTGACACCACACTGGGGTTGCTCTGTGGCCGTCCCCTTGCAGGGTCTTGGCCCCCTCCTGCCAAGCGTGGGTCAGTGCTGTGCACCAGGCTGGCCTGCGGGATTCTGGAAGGGATCTCAGCCTGAGGACAGACTCCCTGTTTCTCGAGAGACACTGGCTGAGCTTCTTCTGCATGTGCTGGGTGCAGGGACACAGCAGGGGGACCTTTCAAGGCCTTTCTCCTGCCATACGCCCCCCCCGGGTCAGCGGGACAGACGCACACGGGTGCGGGACGAAGGGCTGGGCACAGACCACGCTGCTGGCCCTCCTCCCGGGGGCGCCTTACCTGCCATGGGCTTCACCTGCACCAGGTAGCCAAGGCCGCTCCCCTCCGACGCCCACCACTGCATCTGCAGCCGGTCCTCGGGCAGCACAGCCAGCCTCAGGCGGCCGCTCCCTGGGGAGGCAGCGCCAGGTGGTCAGGACTGATCCGAGGACAGCTCCCGAGAGACTGTGCTCCCTCATGTCCCCGCCCCAGGAGCCTCGGCCCCACTGGGGGCCACGTGAGAGCCCTCTGGGGCTGCGAGGGGACGACCTGGGAGCACGGAAGGGGGAGGCTTGGCCGGCTCTGCCGAGCGGGACCCGGGCCAGCACCCAGGATCTGTGGGAACAGCCCCGTTGGCAACCCCAGCGTGGACCCCATGTGGCGGCTGCTTCCCTGGGGCCCGGAGCTGCCTGATTTCCCCGCCAGAGTCCACACGGCCCTAGAGGGGTGCCACGGCCATCCTGGGAAGAGGACTTGGGCCTGGGACGCGGCCTGGCCTCCCGGGGAAGCTTCCGGGAGCTCTGTGGCAGGGATGGCTATTTTTGGAAAATAGGGACAGAGATGGGCCTCTTCTGAATGCCCCAACCAAGAGCAGGGGCGTGGGGAGCAGGGCAGGGGTTGGGGGGCGCCCAGGGCAGGCACAATGACAGTGGTTCAGAGTGGGAAGCAGCTGGCCTGGGCCCCAGACGGAGGCTCCCGGGAACGCCTCATGGGGCAGCTATAAAAAGCCACTTGTGAGCAGGGACCCGCCCCCCACTCCTGCTCATGAAGACCCTCTGTGTCTCGCTGGGCCGCTGACGCCCTGCGGGAGGCATCCCAGCTGCCTCCAGGGTCTGCAGGTCAGGGGCCGTGGAGGGGCCCAGGGCGGACAGCGTGGGCCTGTCCCCTCAGCAGGGCCATCCCCGGGGAGGGCAGCCCTGACATGTGGGCCCCTACCTGCCCTGCCCTCTTAGGGACCAGGAGGCCATCCATTGCACTGAATGAATTCCGAGCTCAGGTGTCTGTGGGCTCACAGGTGACTTGGTGCCCCCTTGGGGTGGTCCTGTCAGCACCAGGGGGACCCAGGGACGTGACCCGGCGGCAGT
>PJEM01011368.1:31911-54865 GCA_004023845.1 Helogale parvula
GGGGGGGGGGGGGGGGGTGCGCCGCCTCCGCTGGGGGCACAGCTGGTGCGCTGGCGGGCGGAGAGCCGGCCTCCCAGGATCTGCCCACACCAGCACCCGCGCAGGGAGCTCGGCAAGGACGTCCACCCAGCCCTTAGGGGGCCCCCAGACAAGTTCCTCCCAAAGGGCAACACTGTAAATGCCCCACAGGAAGCGATCAGATTGGAGACCCCCTGCCGGCCGCGCCAGAGCCACAGGGCGAGGCCGTGCGGCCCCCGCTCCCCCTCCAGTGCCTGACGTGCCAGAAGCGCGAAGCCAGCCAGCGAGAAGGGGGGGTGCTCTCCTCGGGGGACAGGAGGGAGATGTGGTTTCACTCCCTACTGTGAATTTGTGCTGTCTGGGAGTTTTCAGTGAGGAGGGTCCCAAATAACCCAAGATAAAACATGACTGTAAGAGAATTAGATGCAAAACGTATGAATAACTGATAAAAAAAAAATGAGAAAACACAGCAGCATCCCCGAGCTGGGCTGGAAGACCGCAAGGCCGAAGGGCCCACAAACAGCGGAGCGGCACCCTGGGCAGAGGGGCACGGTTGCCCTCGGGGCCCGTCTTTCCTCAGGAGCGCTCAGCTTGGGACGACAGCTCCCGGGAGGGGCCGTGGGGCCTGTGCTGGATGGGGTGGGGTTGGGCGCTGACTGAGGCCACGTTCCCAGGAAACACCCCTCCCCCATGTCCTTACCTCGTCCCTGGCCGAGTCCCACGGCAACAGCCAGCCACAGCCAGCGGCAGACCCCGAGGTGGGGGCACGCGGGGGCGCTCATGGCGCTCCGCCTGCAGGAGAGGAGGCTGAGGGCCATCTTCCGTCCTTCCGACCACCCATCCACCCACTCGTGGCCACCCCACAGGCAAGGGTCTGGGGAGCGCAGCACCCCACAGCCGCCCACGCCCTGCCCGCCCCCAGATGTGCCTGGCCCAGTCACAGCCTCTGGTCCTGCACCCCATCCCCAGGACACTCACAGGCGGGCCTGGGGCCCGGACTGCTGACCTGGTCACTCACTCGTCATTAGGACAGACTGCTGGCAAGGCCAAGGGGCCTGGGGAGGGGACGGAGGCCAGGCAGGGGCAGCCTACAGTGTCAGAGTGGGGACCGGGGCCCCAGCCTGAGCACAACCCCCTGCACCCTGGATCGCGCAGGCGCCCCTCTGCAGCGCCAGACCAGCTCACAGCAGGGAAGTGCAGGTCCTTGGAGGTGGGGAGGGCCACCCCTCCCATTCGTGAGCTGCACACGGCCTGGGGGCTGCCTCTGCTGACAGTTCAGAGGGGCCACACAGCACAGAACCTCAGGACCCCCACACACACACCCCCAGTCCAGCCACACCCAGGGGATGGGTGGCCAGGACTGTGTCATGGAGGGGCTCAGCTCGTGGGCATCCTCGCACTGCGGAGGGCCAGAGGGCAACGCTCCAAGCTCTGCGACCTGCCTGATCCACATCCTGAAGCCAGCCCCACCCCCCGCCCCCGCCAGCTCCCCTGAAGCCTGGCTGGACCCAGGGGGATTCCCTCCAGGGGTGCAGAGGTCACGGCTGGGAACAGGAACATGGCCGTGTGCAGTCTGCCCTCCCTCCCCAGGACTAGTTGAAAACAGGATCGTCCCTGCAGACCCAACAGACAGCTGGTGGTCCTCCTCGTCCACCCAGCCCCCAGGACCTCTGGCGAGTCACCGACCTTCTCCTGGGTGCTGGTGGCATCGCTCAGTCCCCACGTACTCACATCCACCTTGGTCCCGCTGCAGCCACGAGGGGCCACGGGCTTATGAAGGCCCCTTGGCTGGACGTCATCGCCTCGGCCCGCCCCGGCCCGCCCCAGCCCCTCTCCCCAGGCTCTCCACCCTTCCTGGCTGCAGCCCCAGAGGGGGGTACAGAGTCCCAGTGTGTAAGACCTTATCATCACGTGGCAGGGATCCCATGGGGGTGGGGGAGGGTGCACCAGCCAAATGCCTTTATCCCTCATTCCACAGGGTCTGCCCCAAAGAGGCGCTCATGGGGGAGGCACCTCAGGGACAAGGCCACCACGTGTGGCCCTGGCACCAGGCTAGAGATGATGGGCATGGGTGCCTCTGGCAGGCTGGTGGAGCAGGAGGGGCGAGTCAGCCTCCACGGCCTCCCTACTCCTCCAGACTCCCAGGCCCAGGCCCACACTGGCCCCTTCCTGGCAACCTCCGCTGCTCCACTGGCCTCACTGCAGCTCTCCCAAGTCCCTGAGGACCAGCCGAGCACCCGTCTGAGTGGACAGCCCCAGGCCCAATGGTTGGGTAGGGATGCTGACTGGACCCTGCCTCACCCCCACCTGACCCGGGATCATCCCCACCAGGTAGCTGATGGGTGGGCGGAGCCGAATAGCAGCTGGTGGTCAGGGGCTGGTGGGCGCTCTGGGTCCAGCTTCCCGAGACAGAAGCGCTTTGGGTGGGGGGGTGGGGGGGGCACAGCATGGGGCTCTGGGCGGGGAGGCCATGATCTGAGACCTGATATTCACTGCAGGCTGGGAGCGTTCAGGGGGCGAAGGGCAGGGGCTGGATGCTGCTGGGGGCCCCTTACCCAACTCCCATGGGGGCTCACCCCCCCACCCCCCACTGAACTCCTGGCCACAGGGAGGACTCTGCAGGAGCTACACAGCCACAGCTCACACCTGCCACTCTACCAGCCCCAAACTGGGGACACTGTGGGGGGTGGGGTCCCTCGGTCCAGGCCTGGGCCAGGAAAGCCAGGCAGCTCTGCCTCAGGTGGCTGAGTGACCCTCCCCCATCCTGACTGTGTGGTGGGCCTAGCTGTCAGTCAGTGCTCCTGTGGCCAGGACAGGCCTCAGACCCTGGGTCACACGGAGCTCTCTGACAGCCCGGGGGCTGCTTGCACTTGAGAACCCTAGGCTGGACAGGACACTGCAGGGCTGAAGGCTGCAGCCCCCCGGGAGCCGGCCCTGCCTGGTTCTGGGACCCACACCCCAGCCAAGCCCCACATGCTTCAGGGGAGCCCAGCAGCCACAGACAACTGTGCAATGGACCCACCGTGTCTGTCCATGGTTCCTGGGCCCTCGGGACACGCGTCTGCACACGCACGCACCCCCTGGAGGCGCCACCCTGCACGCACGCAAGCAGCTCCTCAGTGCTCTCGGCTGGACCCTGTCCACCCCTCCCCCACGTGCCCAGCCTGGAGTCCTGCGCAGGGCAGGAAATCATCACCTAGGGTGCCCCTGAAGCCCCCTGGACCAGTGAGCAGTATCAGGGCTGCCCAGGGCCACCGAGAGAGGACAGGACAGAACCGGGTGCTGGCAGATGGCGGCTTCGCAGCCACAGGCCCCGTCTCTTACCAGGCTGGCCTGAGGGGCAGTGAGGGCTGCCCGCTGGCACAGGTGGGTGAGGCCCACTGTGATTCAGCCAAGAACTGACCCCAAGACTGCCCCATGTCCCCTTGGGCCCTGTGCCCCCTGGCCCCACTACCCTCTGCCCTGGACAGGATGGCCCATGGAAGAAAGCCCCAGTTCTGGAAACTCCACTTGGCATCCCCTGGCTATGCCTCCCTCTGGCCCCATTTCCTGTCAGGGGGCTTCGAGGTGAAGGCGCAGATGAGGGCAAGGGGCTTCGGGCCATTTCTGGGTCCCAGATGGACACCCACTGGAGACCTCTCTGCCCCGCCCCCCCCACCGTAGGTGCCGCACCCACACCTCCAAGAGCCCCAGGCCACACCTGGCCCGGCCCCCGGTCTGCAAGCACACGTTGGAAGTGGCCTTCAGGGCGCTCACCCGGATCACTCTGCATTCCTGCGGGCCTGTGACCCTGCACAGGAGAGCACCAGGCCGCTGCTCTCGTCCTTGGGACCCCACTGGGGGCACCAAGGGCACCAGGCTGTGGCCTTGAGGGTCTTGGACCACCACACCCCAGCACTCCACGAGGCACCTGGGGAGCTCACCCTCTGCCAGAAACCGTCTAGACATCTAACTCGGGCCTAACTACTGCACTTAGTGTGAGAGGGAGACACTCATCACAGCCTCCCGGACGAGAAGTTACCGGAGTAACTGCCTGAGCACTGGCCACGGAAGCCTCTGGGGCTGACAGACCCGCCAGTTCCCTCCCTGACAGAGGAAGGTTCCAGTGCAGAAACCAAGCCCTGACCCCGACAGGAGGCCCGCGGGAGTGACAGCCCGCCGAGGGGCCTCTCCTGAGCACCTGTGCCCCATGACACTCGTCCCCAGGCCCCAGGGCGTCTCATCATCCTGAGGCTCTGACCTCTGATCCGGGCACAGCAAGCCGCCGGTCCAGTGACCAAGACCCCCGAACAGCAGCCATAACTCACAGGTGCTCCCCACGGGGGTCTCCTACTGGGAGCGCTGTGGGCTGGGAGGCTGCCCCACACTGCCCCCCCCCCACCTGACACACACGGCCACAGCCTGGCTGCCACCGGGTGTGCCCACTGGGAGGGCCTGTCCCTCGACATGAACAGGCGGCAGCATCCAAAGTACAGAGTGGGCACGTCAGGCACGAGTCATACCGGACTCAGGGACACACAGCACCTGGTCGAAGGTTGGCAGCCAGCCGTGAGGGTCAGGAGGTGGGTGTGGGGACAGAGGGGGAGCCACAGCCTCAGGTCACGTGCTGACGTGTAGGACTCACAGGGGAAGAGCACCCTGTTAGTGCTAGGCTGTAACCATGGAGATGGGGGACCACGTGGGGGCTGACAGCTCTGGGGGGACAAGGAGACCCAGACACTGCAGGCCAGGCTGTGAGAGAACAGACAGGCAGGACCCTGCCACGGGCATGGCATGTGCGGCAGGGCTGGGTGCTGCTCCTCTGGGAGCCCAGGAAGGGCGGCCCCGGGGAGTCCAGTCCCCCCCACGCACTGGGGGGCAGCTGGCTCAGACGGGACCGTGCTGGCCTCCCTCCGTTTTCATGTCCCCATTTCTCTGCTGCCTGGGTGCGGCCCTCAGTCCAAGCTCGGACAAGAGGCCCTGGGTGGGTGTGTGTGGCCGTGCCCAGGGAACTGGAGAGATGACATGGGAAAGAGGGACAGGTGGTGACCAGGGCCAGGAGGGTGAGGGGAGCGGACAGCAGCACCCGCCCCGGGGCGTCCCTCTGGGATTCCCATGCGGAGGACCTGGGGTGGGCTCCCCAGCAGAAGCCCCTCCGAGAAGAGGCCTGGACTGAGACGCGTCAGTGCACGTGTCCCGCGTCACGACATCGCACGGGCTGCGGTGCGGCCACTCGGGTTTATTAGTGAGGGCGATGGGGGCGATGGCGCCGCCTGCCTCTCGCGGGGGCGGGGACCTTGCCCGCCTTGCCACCCGGCCACCACAGGAGGGCCAGCGCCCACGTGAGCGGGCGGCACCGCCCACAGGCTCCCACCAAGGTGCCATCTTCGCGCCACAGCTGGTCTCTCGGGTCAAACGGAAGGAGACGTGAGGACGTGAGGGCAAAGTGGGGACGTGGTGGCCGTCCCGGCTGTCGGGGGCCGTGTGCAGGGGCCTACCAGTCCTGGTTGTCCCAGCCCTCGTCCACGGCCGGCACCGCTGGCGCCGCCTTCTTGGCCTTGGCTCTGCCCTCCCCGCCGGCCCCCCAGGCCTCCCCGAGGTCGCTGTGGTCGCTGTTCCTGTTGTTAGACGCGGAGCCCGAGCCCCACACGTCCCAGCTGTCCGAGCTCCTCTTCTCGGCCGAGGCATCCGCACACGTCCAGCTGTCGCTGCTCGGGGACCTGTGGCCCCTGGCGGGGTCGGCACTCCCGAAGGTCTCCCAGAAGCTCTGGTCGACAGTGTTCTGGGGGTTGTCCCCACCGCTGTTCTGGTAGCTCTGGCCCTCCGGGGGTCTTGGGAAGAGAGAGGGAGACTGAGAAGCGGCCGGAGCCTCCTGGCCCTCACTCGGCGTGCTCCCGGGCGTCCTCCCCGAGATGCGGCTCAGGGCCCAGGGCCAACGCCCACACCGAGCACGGGGCAGCTCTGCCTTGGAGCCGAGGGCATGGAACCTGGAAGGACTTGAGAGGGCCTCCTGCGGCCAGAGCCCAGCTGGGTCAGTCCTACCCCACAAGGAAGAGTGTCCTGAACTCAGAGGTACAACGGGGACGATCCCATGACTGAGGGAACAAGGAGACTGAGCACTCAGGCCTCTCCACACAGTGCAGGCAGAGGGCACCCCCAACGAGCCCCCGGCGTAGTCACGCCGCTCGAACCTCCAGACCGGCCCTGAGCAGACGGCGGGCAAGGGGACAGCGCCCACCCGCCAGACTCGAGGCCATGCGTCAGGGCTCAGCGCCCTCTCGAGACTGAGCCCATGCCCATCCCTCGGGGGCCCGGCTGCAGCTGCACTGCTCTCAGGGGCCAGAGCAGGAGGTCAGGCTGCCAGCTGGCCTTTCTTGCCCCTAGGGCTCTGGGGGCCACTGTGACCCCTGAGTCCCTGGGGGTGACATGTCCCCCACCGAGACTTCACGGGCAGAAACCCAAGGAAAGGGGACCCCTGCTCTCAGGATGGGGGATGGGGGCAGCAGTGCACCTGTCTGAAGGCTCCTCCGCTCTCCCAGAGAAAAAGGTGGTGACGTCCCGCCAGCCCCTGCTGCCAGCCCCCTGGACCTGGAAGGGACGGACGAGGCAGCTGAGCGGGGGTCCGCACGCACGGCACACACGGCCTTTCCCTCTAAGTCCCCGAGAGGCTCAGAACCACAAGCAGCATGGCAGGGCTCAGGCCCCCGTGGTCCCACACGTCCCCCTTCGGGTGGGTGGTGGCCAGGGACGCCCGAGGGCACAGAGGCCCGGGGGCTCAGCAGCTCCAGGGGAGGGCGAGCCAGTGAAGGCCCCTGCAGGCCCCCCGGAGCATCAAGGAGGTCAGCACTCACCCGGGAAGGGGCAGCGGCAGCGAAAGGGCAGAAGAAAAAGAAGCAACAGGTTAGCGGGCAGGACAGAAGCCGCGTCCAGCGGGCTCCACAGTCCCAAGGCGGCTGGCACCGCAGCGCCTCTCTGACCCTCCCCTGCGTCAGCCGGCGTCAGCCGCTTCCTGCGCTCGGTGCCGGGCGCCTTGGACTGTGGAGACCGGCCTCCGGAGGCGCCCAGCGGGGCCTGCCCTACCTTGGACGCCAACTGAGACACCCCACTGGACACATCATCAAAAATCTTTCCCTCCTTCACCTGCGTGGGTTAGAACAGCGCTGTAAGTGGAGCGGCAGGAGCCACACGGTTGCCCATTCTGACAAAGAACCCATGCAAACTGAAGAGCCCTGTGACCCCCTCTCCCCCCTGGGCTGCCCTCTCCCCAGACGTGAGGGCGCCAGGACTGATGACTCCAGCCCAGGCTGGTTTAACGCAGCGTCCTCCCGGGGGGGCCTCTGTGTCACCCAAACCTCCCGTGGACAGGCTGCCACCGCTCCCGAGGTCCCCGGCCCACGAGAGCTTCCTGCTGGCAGGCGGGTCCCCACAGGAGGGCAGGACTCGCGCCCCGAGGACCAGAGCCGGAGCTGCGGCACGAAGCCGCCTGCGCGAGGGCCCGCGGGGGGGGGGGGGGGGCCTCGTCCAGGGCCCGTTACCTTCTCCTGGGCGGGTCTGAGGACGCTCTCGTTCAGACTGTGGCCCAGCTCCGAAGCCTACACAACGGGAGAGGTCAGGTGAGCTCCCCCGCAGCACGGCGCCCAGGGCACGGGTCGGCACGGTGGCCGCGAGTTTGGCTGACAGGGAAGGCGGGAGATGGCCCGGCAGCACACAGATGCCTCCCGCTCCTGGTGGCTGAGGCACGCCGGCTGTGGGGCCCCCAGAGACCACTGCCCCCCCCCCCCCACTCCAGGGGGGAGGCTCAGAGCGGCAGCGAGTCCTCGGAGTCCGCCCCAGCCAGCTGCCGCCACCAGGTGTTCCCGCCAGAGCCCCCGCAATCCTGGCACGTGTCGGCCGCGGGTCCCCCCGGGCCTGGGACGCAGGCAGGTGCACCCACGGTCCCCAGAGGGGACGGAAGCCCACCGCCCTGCAGAGGGCACCTGGCTCAGGACAGGGGATGGAGAACGAGCCACGGGGGGTGGCTGGCAGGGGCGGGGGGCAGCCAAGAGCACGCGTGCCAAGCAGCAGCCGCCTCGGTGGACAGAGCAGCCATGGGGGCGTCAACACCTTGCCACCGGGATCTGCTCCTTCCAGTGACGTGGCTCGAGGTGAACGAGCCTGGGAACGAAAATCCTGCCAAGCAGCGCCTGGCGCCCTGGCAGACGCAGCGCCCCCGGTTCCAGACTCCGGAGCAGCAGAACGGGCCAGACAGGGGCCCAGCGGGCTGGCGAGAAGCACCAGGGTGCGCACACGTGGCGAGGACACGTGGCAGGCCGCAGTCCAGGGCAGCTCAGGGCAAAGCACGTGATGAGCGCAGAGATGGGGGCGGGGGGGCATGCATGAGAAGAGACTCGGGCCTTACCGGCTCTGGCTGCTGCTTGGAGCCCCAAAACTTTACCCAGGCAGCAAGGGAGCAGGTTGGGGGGCGGGGGCGGTGGGGGTAGAGAGAGAGAGAGAGAACGCGCGCGGGCAGTAGGAGCATTTGGCATCGACCAGAAAGCACGTCCAGACGTGTTAACAGTGTCATGTTCTCACGGCCTCACCCAGCAGGTGTCCCCAAAGTGATCTCAATGCCCACTTATCGCCCCCAGACCTCACCGCTTTCCACTCCCAACATGCAGCTCCCAGAGCCGCAGCAGCAAGCGAGTCGGGAGCCCAGGACGGGGCCGGGTGAGACATCACCCTCGGGCGGGCTGCGCTTGAAAAGCCACCGTCCTCCCACCGGGGCCGCTGCCACCTGCGCAGTCCTGACCCCTGGCACCAGACACGGGCGGCCCGGAGCTCCAGCACCCCCCGGGGGCTGCCAGGACTACCAGCCAGATCGTAAGTAAAAGGCCAAGGCCCAGGGCCCCCAAACCACTGCCCACGGACGAGGAGGCACTCGCCAGGGAAGGAGTGCTGCTTCCGCAGAACCCAGCCTGCCGCCCCACGGGGGGCCGGACCCGGCTTGCGTGCAGCTGCTCCCACACCCAGCTTCCCTCCCGCTGTGCAGGGCCCGGGCTGTGGCGGAGGGGGCGCACACCCCGCGCGGATGCAGCTTCTTACCCCATCTGCACATGGACGTGGGAGCCTGGGCCGAGAGCCCGTGAGCACAGGCCCGTCCACACCCGAGCGGCACACGTCCCCTCCCCCAAGCACGTGGCCCTCGGAGGGCAAACTCAGCAGCATCCAAACACTGACAGGACACCAGACCAGACATTTCAACAGCACAACACAGAAGCTTCCTTTGTTACCTTCTGACTCGCCTGAGATCCAAACTTCGTTGCCTGAAAAGAAACATGGACCCGGCTTTTGGATCTGCTGTCCTGACTCCGGGCCCCAGGAGGCCTCCCCAGGGCTCAAAGCTCGGGCCTAAGCTGGTCTTTTGCCGGTCACCCACTGGAGCACGAGGCCGGTTCCCCGCTGGAGGGAGGCCATCAGGGGAGGGGCACCCACACTACACATGGGCCCGGGGAGCAGGTTCTCTGGTAGGCAGGGGCCACGCCAGCCCTATCACCTAGGGGCTTTCCCACGGCCTGGACCACGTCACCTACTTGGGACCCCAGGCTGGGCAGGCACACAGCTACACCCCCAACCACTGTGGAAGATTCCAGCTGAAAGACACCTGTACCCGTGTGCTGTGCCCTCCAGAGACGTGGCCGTGGAGACCACCGGCGGAGGCCAAAGCACCGGGGCCACAGGGCCTGAGCCCCTCAATGCTGAGCTCCTCCCAGGCCGCGCGGGGCAGGTGCAGGCACAGTGGCCCATGGGAACCACTGAGAAGTGTCCACAGTGACTTCAGCCCAGAGCCTGCCCGGGGCTCTCCCCTCTTGGGGTCACCTTCCTCAGCATGGCCACACTGGCTGGGGAACTGGGTGGACCCCTCCCCAACCTCCCCTCCAGGCTGACGCCCCCAGAGATATTTCTGGGCCGTTCCATTCCGAGTACAGGCCCACTCTCCACCCGTCCTGACAAGATCCCCAATGTGTCACCAGGGCAGAGAGGCAGATGAGGCGGAGAGAAAGCTCAGCTTGCACAAACTCTGCTGTGCCCAGTGGCAGAAACACGAAGGCTGGTAGGACCACTGAGCCTGCAGGGGTCACACGTGTCCCCACCTCGAGATGGCACACATCTTCTGGAGCCCTGGGCCTGGGAATGCCCTCCAACCGCCTTAGAGCCCCTTCAAGAGTCTCTGCACCCCCAGAGCCGCACAGCCTGCGCGGGCAGTGCGTGGGGCGGGCTACTCACGCCCTCCTTGGCAGCCGAGGCGAACTTGCTGGCTCCGGTGGTGAAACTGCTCCAGCCCTGGAGAGAGAGGCCGTGGTGAGGCCCCGTCCGCCACGCCGCCCGCCTCGCAGCGGAGGGGCGGACTGCGGGGAGGCCTCCCCCAGGGCCCTGCCGGGCTGCAGCCCCGCCTCCCATGAAGAGTGGGGGCTCCCGCTGCGGGCACACCTGGACGCCATGCACTCGACGGTGCCCACGTCCCTGCGGCGCTGCCCGGGCCCTGACCGCTGGGCCTGTGCTGTGAGCAAGCGCCTGTGCTTCCGTTTGCTCCCTGCCCTCCCCTCTCCCCTCAGGGGGCGGGGCCGGCCTGCAGACAGACATGCTCTCTTCCCCCTGAACCTCCAAAACCAACTGAAACTCCTTAAAAATACAAGTGTCTCACTTAAACCTCAACTTCCCAACAGAGCTTTTCCCCCCAAGAGAGGGATGCGGAAACACGGACACACCCCTGCGGGCCATGCGGCCCTTCCGCCCGGAGCAGCGACCTGGGCGCCCCGGCAGCCACAACATGCCCCCCCCCCCCGGCACAGCAGTCGCTTCTGAGAAGGTCCCTCCCTCTTGGGAACAAGGCACATTCGGAGACAAGGGTAGCGCACAGCGGCCCCGGGCGCAGCTCCCGCCGCACCCAGGACTCGGACCCTACAGGGACGGCCAGGACACAGCCGCCTGGGGTCCTTCCTGCGCCTCCTGCAGCACGCGATCCGCAGGGACAGTCCTAGTTTGCGGCCATTGCCTGTGACGTCTGCTCCCTCCATGTCACTGCGTCTCCCAGTGCACGAGGACCCTATCCTGGCAGCGCGAAGGACGTCTCCGCGTCTGTCCGTGCGCATGGCGCCCCCACCCCCAGGGGCTCACAGTGCGGGAGACCCGCCCTGACAACTGAGAAGCATCTAGAAACACAGTAAATTCCCTCAGAAAACGACGGCTGGACCTGAAGTGGCTGAGGGCAGCCGGAGACAAGAGCTCAGGGCCCCGGGCACCTTCTGTGGGTGCCAAGCCCAGACGACTCGGCGGCTCGCCGTGTCCAGCGCTCTGCCAGGACGGGGGCGGGCACCTCGCAGGAAGTCGCGCTCTGTGGAAACCTGCCTGGTGAGCCAGAAAGGAGTGCCCTGCAGCCACAGTGGGGGAGCTCTCCCCACGTGGGGACCGAATGTGCCTGGCTGTAAGAAAACTAGTGATGGTGGGGTGGGGGGGCCGCCCCAGGTCCTCACCGAGCACAGAGACGACACCGCGCTGCTGAGGAAGTCGGCTTCCCTCTTCGGAGGCGGCGCCGTGTTCCCAAACCCCACGTAGCGGCTCTCCTGGGCCCTGCAGGGAGACACAGCCGCGGCCCCGCTGCGCCCAGATCCTGGATGGAGGTGGGGCGCCCCCCGGAGGACGTGTGCCCGCAGCAAGGGGGGCCCATGGGGCAGGCGGTCCTCTGCTCGCTGGAAAAGAGCCTCCTGCGGCAGCCAGGGACCCTGGCCAGACCCACTGCCAACAGCCAGTGCCAGCGAGAAGCGCTGGAACGATTTAGTCTGACGGCTCCGGCGACAAAAACTCGTTTACGAGTCAGGCTGTTTTCTTTCTTTTCTTTCCACTCAAAACTGCTCCTCAAACCTGAGCTAGCCCACGACGGTCGCGATCGGGACCCAGGACCGGGTGCGGACTCTGCACACAGATGGCAACCAGCCGAGGCCAGAGGACAGCCCTGTCTCGAGGGACCACACCCAGAGCCACCAAGCGCCTTGCTGCCTGCAGCCTCACCCCTGATAGGAGCCCAGGTCGCCATTCAGCCAGTCTTCAAATGCCTTGTCCGAGGAGCCGGCTGAGCTCTGCGGGTGGCCAGACGCTCTGAAAAGGGAGAGTCAGAGGTCAGTGAGGCCGAGAGAGGACGGGCAGCTGCCTGAGGGAGCTGCGCGGGTGTCTAGGAGCTGGCTCTCCACGGGTCACGCCGGGCTCCTCCAGCTGGCCTCCAGCTGTCCCAAAGGCGGCTCAGGCTTGGTGGCCATGGCCGACAACAAGCAAGCACTCTAGCCCCAGACATGGCCGCAAAGGGACCTGGACAGCAGCTCCACGCCTGCCTGCGCTGGCAGGGAGGCGGCCCAGCGGCTGGCAAGCCCAAGGCTGAAGCAGGCACACCTGCAGTGGTCCAGGGACCTTGCGGGGCTGGGAGGCCCGGATCCCCGCGGTGCAGACAGAGCACCTTCTGTGACCCGTCACCCCAGAACCGCTCGGCCGTGCAGGACACAGGACCCGCCACGGGCACCAGCCTGGCCACAGCGTGCCTGCGCTCTGGGGACGTGGGCCGCCCTCCAAGAGGACAAAGGCCGAGAGCACCAGCTAGGCCACCTCCCGCAGATGCACGCATCACGGCATCCATCTAGAAGGGCCTGCATCGGACGGACCCCTGAGAAACGGGAGGTACTGCCTTCTACCTCAGGCACAACTTTATCACTCGCATCTCTACTGCAAACCTGCATTGCTTCAGTAACCTAGAATGTTCTTTTTCCCACTGACTCTTGGGAGCTTCTCACAATGTGACCACAACAGCATAGGGCTCCTGAGCTATGGCCAAGACCAGGGCTGGGCCAAGAACAGGGCAGAGCCAGACAAGAGGCCAGAGGAGCAGCTACCGGTGGGCAGTGGACGCCAGCGCCTTGGGCTGGGGTGGGGTCCAGTTCTGCGCAGGCGAGGACTCCAGGGACCACTCTCTGCCTTCGGCCAGGGTGGCCACCTGCCGAGGGACACTGGGATTAGAGAGCCTGGGACCGTCAGGAGCGACCAGTGACGTCATCCGCTCCACCATATCCTGCTCCCAGTCCCTCCCGGGCTCAGCGGCCACAGGCTGGGGTCACTCGGCCACACTCAACAGCAAGACTGACTGGGTCTCACGCTGACAGCAGGGAATAGCAGTGCCGGCAAGTCCTCGGTCAGCGGCTCCGAGCCCAAGCGACACGCTTCCTCGAGCAGGCACGGCCGCCCCCAGGACTGCTGGGCCACCACGTACAGGCGTGGGAACGCGGCGCTCCCCCAGCAGGTGGGGAGGAAGGCCCAGCCCTCACCCCCGCTCGCTACACACCACCCGCCCCCTGCGTGGGAGGCGGTGGCCCACAGGTCCCCTCCGCAGGCGTGTCAGGGCCCACAGAAGAACACCGGCCAGTCAGCCCGTCCCCACCTTGTCCCTGAAGAGGGCTGCGGCCTTGCTGTTGTACTTCTCCTGCAGGGACCAGCAGGGGTCATAGTCCTCCTGCGACTCCAGGAACTCTCGGAACTTGGCGTTCCCCCCGGCTTTCATCTTCTCCAGCTCCGCGTCCTTCCACTTGTCCATGGTGACGGAGCGCACGAAGCTGGGAACCAGGGCGCCAATCTAGTCAGGAGCCCCGGTACCCAAGAGAACCCCCCCCAACAGGGCGTGGGTGTGACACTCATGCCTTCCTGTGACGGAAGACCTGGCCACGGCACCTCCGAGGGCGCGCAGGGCTGGCAAGCTGGCAAGTGTTAGCCCATCACCCTGCACCCAACCGCGGGACCGTGGCCGAGGATGCCCGTGGAGCCTGGGATGCGGGGGGCGCAGGGCACTGACCTGAGGTGCACCCCGAGCCCACGGTGCTTCCCCGAGCACTCCAGGCAGATCCAGATGCCGTAGGTCACACTCACCCACTGAGGGTTGAATGCTCCACACTCAAAACACACCTGCAGAGAGGACCACGTGCGACTCACCCAGGTGCCCGGGGGGGCCCGGGGGCCCCAAAGGCCCAGCCGGCGCCGCCGAGAGGGCGTGGCGGGGCGGCTGGCTCAAGACAGTCAGCAACAGGGAGAACTCTGAAGCTACAGGCCGCTTCCCACAGGTTTGCTAAACCTCAAAGCACCGAAGCAAAGGAGACGCTTACGTTGTTTTCATCTTGCACTCTGACTTCTTTGAGAACCTTCCTGGTCCTTGGGCTGGCCATGGTGCTGCAAGGAGAAAAACAAACTTTAAGACTTACAAATAGGCTACTTTCCAAGAAAACCAACCGATGCAGAGACACTACAACACGTGGCTTCAGAGAAATCCCGCTAAGCGCCTGGAAGCTGGGGGTGGTACGGCTACTCACTACAAGCAGCCTGGGGGGCCACTTCCACGAGGAATCTGTCCTCCGTACTCAAGAAAAACCTACAGCAATCTGCATGTTCCCAGGCCAAAGGCAACACAATCATTAAGAACAACGTAATTATTAGTGTCCGCTTTGCTTAAGCACCACGTACCAGCAAGACTACGCAATCCGTAGAACGTCCTGTCCTGAGAAGGTCCATATGGAGATGGGGTCTCTATAAAACGTGCACAGACTGGCCGCTAAAGCTGACCGCCTGCCTGAGGCCACCACACCAGGCTTGGGCCAATAACCACGAAGCCGGGGAGTCCCGGGTTCTCTGTGCGTCATACCTGCCGCTCCCCGGCCTGGAGCTCGGGGCCGGAGTGTGGAGAGGCTGGCCTGTGGGAGGGTCTACAGGTAGGTGCTCTGCAGGGTCATCATTATGGACGTGACAGGTGGCATGACCACAGCAGGACAGTGTCCCTGCCTCGTGGGGACACTGCCGGGAACAACAGCCCATAACTCAGAAGAGAAGAACCACCTCTGACTTGACAATCTCCTAGCTTTGGCAAAGTTCAAGTTCAACCCCTGGCCCCCTAATTCACGACCAAGACAACCGACATAGTGAGATTCAAGCTGGGGGCCAGCACAGTGCTGGACGTAAAACAACACTCCGGCCCTGCACACACCACCACCGCTCGGCCCCGGGCCCCGGGCGGCCCCTCCGTACCCCGGCTGGCTTCTCTACTGCCGGTGTGGCTGCCGCCTTCTAGCGATGTGCAGCTCACACAACCCAGAAGGTTCTCTGCCATGTACCTCACCTTTAACCTCAGCACACAGAAATAAGTCACGGACAGGAACCGACTCTCCGCACAACCCAACTTTCTAAACCTGGAAGGCCGCGGCTTCCGTGCTCACCAGCGCTCACTCCGAGGCTCGCTGGACAGAGTAAGAAACGAACTGTTGTTTCCAGTTTCCTATAATTGATGGAAACAAAACCCAGAGTTCACCCAAGGGTCCTCTGTGCTCTGTAGTTTTCTATCCCGCGAGTGACAGTACATCAAAAGCATCAGATCTGGAGAGTCAACACCTGAATACATAATCTGGGCCAGACTCGTTCAAATGGGATACTTCCCTCACACTGAGCACCTAGGCCACAGCACGGCATAGATGGGTAAGGGCACGGACACGGAAGGAAGGGCACAGACACGTGGAGAGATATCTCCCGGGTGTGAGTTCACAAAGTCCTCTGCACACATTTGTCTCCCGGTGGCCACCCGGGAAGCCCATGCAGGCCGGCGTGCGGGGCCGACACGCATCCCTCCCCAGTCCGTCTCCATGCTGAGCCCTGTGCTCTTTCCAGAGGACTGTGCCTTCCTCAGGGGTTCAGATTCTGGTCAAGAGGGCAGGGGCAAACAAAAGCGAGAACTGGGCTGAGCGTGCTCTGAATTGGTAATTGTGTAAAGTAAAATTAGGCACAACAAATGTTTGCAGAATAGAAACGGAACGCGCGGAAAGTAAAAGACTTGACTTGGATTTAAAAGGAACTCCTCTTGGTGAGCCGTCTGGAGGTGAGTGCCCTTTAACCCTCTAAAATGCTAACTCTGACAGGTAAAAGCATCTCTTAACTTTCAAAACCACAAATATGGTTTATCCTGAAAAATAACCCAAGAACTCGTTAACGCTTGAAGCCAAGAGAGGAAAACGTAGCTTTCTGCAAGTGGACATAACTTCAGTAAATCGTGAACCAGATGAGGACACTTTCTTAGTTCACCAGCTAAGCCACTCCTAATTGCGAAAGCTGAGCCCTTAAATCGGGACTTTCTCCATATCTGCCATTAAAACGGATGGCTAAGGACGCTGCTCGGTCCCCAGGGCGGTTACACAGGCGACCAGGAGAAACAGAGAGCGCCCGAAGCACCCTTGTGGAAGCACAGACGATCTCCGGACCCCGGCCGGTAACGTCAGAGCTAATCACCCCCGGGGCCCTTGTCACCGGCCACTGCTGCACGACCCTAACCAGAGCGTGGCAGGAGTGCCCGGTCCGCACTTAACGAGCACGATTACTCCTCGACACGGGCGACGAGGCCGTTCACCGGGGAAGACAGGACGCATCCGCCTCTACCTAAATCCACGCGAACCGAAAAGAACCGGGTGCTCCTTCCTCCCCGCGGGGGCCGTGCGCGGCCAAGGGGCGGGAGCACGGGTGGCGAAGGGAGACCGGCCCCCACCCCCAGCCCGCTGGATGGAACCCGTACTTGCCAAGGTGGAAGCCGCCCAGACCCGAACCCCGGCCCGACTGGACGCTCATCCCGGCCAGCGTCCAAGAGAGGGAAGGGGCGGGCTGCGCCCGGGCCCGCGGCTGCGGGGGGGTTCTAGCCCCCGAAGTGGGGGCGACGGGCCGGGGGCGCGCGGGGGCGCCCGCCGAAGCGGGCCGGGGAGCGGGCGCTGGGGGCCTCGGGCCACGCGCTTACCGGGCGGGGTCCGGGCTCGGGCCTGCGCGCCGGGGTCCGCCGGGGTCCGCCGGGGTCGGCCGGGCTCGGGCGCGCCACAAGCTGCTCCGGGGACGCGCGCCGGCAGCCCACCCCGCCGCCACCAGCTTCCGCCTACGTTGCGCCTCTCAAGGCACCACGGGAAGCCGGTGGGCGGGCCGGCTGGGCGGGACTTCCGCCTCCGCCTGTCAGGCCGGGGCGAGCCCCGCCCCTGTCGCCATGGGGACGCGGCGGCGGCGGCGGCGGCTTCCAGAGTGCGGCCGCGGAGCGTCCCGCAAGGAAGCGGCCGCGCGCGGCGGGCACGGAAAACTCGTTCTCGCCTGCCCTGGTCGGGAGGATTCCGGGACGGCTTCCTCAGCTGGGCTGACGGGGAAGGCTCGGCGGGGGCGGGGGAGCGACCGTCGGGCTCCCGGGGCGGGGCGGGCGAGAGCGGAGTCGGCGCGTGTGCGTGCGGTGGGGGCCACGGCGGGGCTCGGCGCTGAGCTCCGGACTCCGCCCTCCGTCGGCGGGGCCCACCCGGAAGCCACGGGGCCCGAGCCGTGTCGGGCGGTCCGACGCGGACTCGGGTGGGAGCGCGCACGGAGCGGGCCGCGGAGCCTTGTGAATGCAGCTTCCTGAAGAGGTGCCGATGCGTCTGCAGCAAAGAGAACCTGAAAAGGGATGATTTCTGGGGAAGGGGAGTTACAAGTGATTTTTTATTTGGTTTGTACTTGGTGCTTTCTGTGCATACTGTGCTTTCTGTGCATATGCTTTATCCCTGTAACTTTTGGAATGATCACGTGTAAACATTTTCATTGAGGTATAATGTGCAGTCAGTAATGCTACAGTTAAACCACTTGAAGAGTCTTACACCCCAATGTAACCTCCTCGGCGATCGCTTAAATCAGTTACGGAACATTCCCATCCAGGCAACCACTGTTTGCATTTCATCTTCACACCTTAGTTTCACCTGTTCCAGAATCCGTATAAATACAGCCATGCAGTATGTACGGTTTCAGATGGCTTTTTTTAGTTAACATGTTTTGAGGATCCACCCACGGAGTCGTGCGGATCTGTCTCCGGGATTTCATACAAGTGGAATCCTTCCAGACATGCCCTACTGTGTCTGGCTTCTTTCGCGCAGGATGTTTTCAGATTCGTCCATGCTGTGGTCTGTCAGCACTTCCTGCCTTTTTATTACTGAAGAATATTCCGCTAAATGCAATAGCACGGCGCCTGGGGAGCTTAGTTCCGGGTCAGACTCTTGATTTTGGCTCAGGTCGTGATCTCACAGTTGGTGAGACTGAGCCCCACGTGGGTGTCTGCTCTGGGCGTTGAACCTGCTGAAGATTCTCTCTCTCCTTCCACCCCCCTCCTTCTCTCTCTCAAAAACGCAATATCAGTTTGTTTACCCACTCACACATTGGACACCAGAGTCATTTTTAAAATTTTGATATGATGGAGAAAACTGCCTCATTCATGTACACGTCTTTTTTGAAGGCATATATTTTTATTTATCTTGTTTAACCTAGAAGCAAAATTGCCGAGGATGGGTAGGTATACTTTGAACTGTATATGAAATTGCCCAGCAGTCTTCCAAAATGGTTGTGCCATTTTATACCCCTGCCCGCAGCGGGGGAGTTCCACGTCTTTCTTAACACTTGGGGTCGTCAGTCCTCACACCGAAGCCATTCTAGTGGGGTTTCCCTCCGCTATTGGCTGAGAGCTGCTGTGGGTGCTTAGCTGAACTTTCCAGAACTCCCGGCCTGCCTTGTGATGGCCGAGCAGGCACACCCTCCCACAGCCGGAGGAAGCCCTCCGGGAGGAGCCGCTGGCATTCACGGGACTGACAGCACCAGCAGGGTCTACACTGCGGCAGTATGAGCCTGCGATGCAGCACAAGAGTCTGTGGCTGGAACCGTAGGCTCCACGAGCTCAGACGGTGGGAGCCGTGGGCGTATTAGTTATGGTGGGCTTCTTGGAGGAGGTGGGCCGGGAAGGGAGAGCAGATGTTGAAAAGGAAGAGACGAACAGGGAAGGCACTCCTGCACAGGGCGGAACGGGAGCCGCCACCCGGCCCCGGCCAGACCAGACAACCAGCAGAGGCCTCCTGCTTCCAGGCACAGGGCGCACACCTGCTCCCTCGCAGCACCGGGACACGTTTTGCCGCTTCCTGTGATCTCAAGGCTCTCACAGCATCTAAATAACAGGAGAAAACGCTCATTGACCACAGAATCTGGGCAATAAAGTGGTGAATGGTGCCGCATGTGCAGCTACAAACAGAAAATGTTTTATTACTCCGTCTGAAATATTTAGATGATTTGTTTCTCTTTCAGAACCACTGCAGTCCATTAATTGTCAGTTATGGTACTACAATCAGTTTGTGGTTGGTGGGGGGGGGAGGCTTGAAGTTCTTGATGTGAATGGACCCGAACGCCAAGGACAGTAGAATGAAGGCCTCAGGGAAACAGCCACACGGACTTGCAGAGCTCCCGGCGCCAGTCCAGCCCCACCAGGGGAGCAGAAGGGAGGCGTTGCAAGCCTGCTGGGCCGGCAGGTTACCTTCGAAGTCGCTCTGGGAGCTGCGGCAAATCACCACTTCGTCCTGGACTCGAGCTTTCCATTGGTGAAGAGTCTTCAATTCCCTTTCAGGCCAGGAGCCGGTACTTCCTGAGCACTTTCCAGAAGTCAGGCCCTGGGCTTGATGAGGAAGATCTTGTTATGCTGCACGACCCATGCATGCTCTGATATGAACCCATTGTTCAGATAAAGAAACCGAGGTGCAGAACAAATCAGCAATTTTCCCAAGATGAAAAGGCAGTCTAATGGAGCCGAGGTTTGTACCCAGCTTCTGCAACATCCTTCTCAGAGTAGAAGGCAGGGGTGTGGAGCTGGGCATCCACAGGGGTAGCCAGGTGTGTCTGGATGGGGACACCCAGCACCTGTCTCTGGCCATGTCTGGGCCCCACAGCTAGGTCAGCTGGATCCAGAGGTCCAGCCAGCTGCCAGCGGGAGTGGCAGAGCCTGAGGAAACCGGGAGCTGCACAGGGCTAGTGAGGGCCATGCGTGTGCATGTGTGTGTGTGTGTACACATCTGTGAAGGTATTTGGGTTTGCACGTGTGATGCACAGAGGTGTGCTTGTATGTGTGGGGGTGTATCGCGTGATATGCATGTACCATAGACGTGAGTGCTTGTGTGCTTGTGTGCATCTGATGTCCACGTGTACATGTGGCCGGTGCATACGTGCGCACAGGTATTGTGAGTATGGGTGCATGCCTAAAGCCTCATTAGGTTCAGGTTCATCGTATGCAGTCACGCATCAGCACAGCAACAGAACCGAGGCTTCCTGGAGAAGCAGGTTCTGTGTGTCCGCTCTGTACAGCTGCAGAGGCTGGGAGACAGTCCCTGACCCCAGGGCAGTGGCAGCAGCGCGCGGATTCGGTCTGAGGGCGCTCAAACCCCAGAAGCCCCGGGGTCAGCCTCTTTGGAAGGTCGCCGGATGAGCGCGCGCATGGGTGCGGCCACCACCCGCAGGCGCCCCCAGCAGCAACTCGCCCAGGATTCCAGGACAAGGCTAGATGTAAAGCCTGCCTCGCCCTCCCTCGGAGCGCTCGTCTAGCGCGCGTCCCCCGGCCGGACCCACGGACCCACGCGCGCGTGCGCCCCAAACCCAGAGCCGATCCGCGCAGTTCCCCAGGCGGCCACCGGGGGGCGGTGTGGGGCCTCACGCGCTCCCTGCAGCGCGCTCCCGCCGCGAGCCCGCGGACAGCGCCCCTTCCCTCCCAGGGAGCATCGCGTCTCTGGGAAGCTCACTACCTGTGCTCAAAGGTTCGGCAGGCTTGCGGGCAGGCCGGCAGCCTTGGGTATGGCGAGCCCAATGGGCGTCTTGAAATGACATTCTCTAAGGCCATCAACTGGCCAGGGCTCCAGGGCCAACGGGAGAGGCTGAGGCTGGCCCCAGATGTCACCAGGGCGCCTGAGGCCAGGACCACCCGTGGCTAACAAGCTAACACGCCTGAGCCCACTGCTGACCCGGCGCTGACCTAGGTGCTGACCGGCGCTGGATGTGGCAGCTGCCTGTGCCCTGCATCTCGCGGGCTCGCGCAGGTCATGCGGAGGCGACACCATGGGGTCCCGCACCGTCTAGGGATCCAGTGCCACTGAGGCAGACGTTTGAACCGGATCCCAGGGCCGAACTGAGCTCTCCTGGGGCCCGTGTGACGGGAGCCCCACAGAAATAAGGGACCCTCAGCCTTCAGTCCCCATCCAGCATCTGCCTTCCTGTTTGTTCCCAGCAGTGTGTCCACATCGAAACAAAATGCAACTGCAGGGCTTTGTACTTGCTGCTGGAGGAACCAGGCTGTGTCGGTGGGACCCAGGCTGGTCCTGCTGGTCCTGTGCAGGGTCTGGAGCACAGCAGATGCTTCGGTTTCTTCATGGACCCCTCACCCACAGTGCACCCACTGCAGGTGTGGTGTAGGCCCGTTGGGTGCATGCTCTGAGCTGCCCCTTTCTCCAGACTAGCTGTCCCTGGGTTTACACCAGGGCTTCTGAAAACACTGGTGGTGGGAAGGGGGTGCAAGGGAGGGGCACCTTGTCGGTGGGTGCCTGACTGGCTCTGGGGCATTTACTGCTCTAGGACCCCCAGACTCCCTCCCCCATGAGGTCAGGCTGAGACTGGTGTCCAGCTGAGACCAGCCCTCGCTCAATTTTGCCTGTATCCCGCCCGTGTCCCACCAACCCTTCTCCTGAGAGACCCTCGAGTGGCCAGAGGCACAGGAGACAAAGCCTCAGGCTCTGCTCTTAGGGATCACAACCTAGGATGGCCCTAGCCCTCCCAGCTGGCATCTGAGGCCGTCATTTGCTATAACAGATGCCGACGCCTCTTAGTGGAGGCAGAGGGGAGGCAGGCAGGCACAGCAGTTTCTCTGGAGGCTCAGCTCCTTTCTCTCATCTCTCCCACCTTCTCAGTCTCTTCAACTGGTGAGGTCACACCTGCTCACCATGACCATGGCCAGAAAGAGCCCCAAACCATATCAAGCGGTGACTGGTGATGGCTGTGAAGCCAGGCTGCTTCCCTGCACGTTTCCCTCCCAGCCCCCGGAGCGGGAGCCATTCAGTGAGAAGGCGGAGCTCCGAGAGGCACAGTGTCTCACGTGACACCACCCAGCCTGTGCTCGGTGGTGGGGACTGGGCCCAGGCTTCTCTGGCACAGAACCATTGCGCCCCCCTCCCCCGGGCTCGCCCACTGCCACCCAGAATTCACTCAGTTTCCTGCCCAGATGCTGCCCAGTGTGGCCAGTCTCCAGGCCTCCCGGGGGCTTGGGCTCTGGTCTGGTGACTGCCTGGCCCTGCGTCCTGGACCTCAGGCCTTCCTCCCTGCTCTCTGCTGGTGGGATTTCTGCCCATTCCTCTGGGTCCTCCTCCCGGCCCTGTCGGGGCCGCCTCGTGGTCCGAGAAGGCCAGCCCCAGCCCTCGCCCCACCCCGTCATTCAGTGCGCCTCACGCAGGGGTGGGGGGGGGGCAAATTCCTACGCCCCAACTGCTGCTCCCACTTTGCCTCCAAGATCACGGTGGGTTCGAGCCACAGGCCAGAGGTCCTGGGTGGGAATGGGGGGAGGCTGCGAACCTATTCACGGAGCTGGAAGGCCGCGCCCTGCTGCCCTCGGGCGCCATCCAGGGCCTGGGGGTGCCCGCACAGGCCCCTCCGGAGGTGGCCGTGGCAGGAGGTTTGGGGTGGACCTACCTCGTCAGGTTTTCCCCAGGAAGCACACATCCCACCCCGGGCGCGTCTCCCGGGGCCTGTTCACCGCCGGACTTCAGTCTTCCCAGCTGCGGGCACAAGGCACGACGTTACGGTTTCTCTAACCAGCGCTCTGCTATCATCACTGTCATGTTGGTGTTATTTTGCTTCATCTCACGATTTACTGGATGTGGGGCCGGCAGCAACCTCCCTGCACTCATGTGTTTTTATGGCCTAGGTCTCCCAGTGGAAGCCACGGGTAAGTTCTGGGAGATTCTCCCCAATTGTTCCCAGATCCTATGCCCGGAGTGCCCACCAATGAGCATGCCTGTTTCTCGAGGCCTCCCCCTGCTGTGCCCCCCAAGGCGGCTCCCCCTGCTCTCCCCCC
>PJEM01011369.1:0-54710 GCA_004023845.1 Helogale parvula
CAAGTGGGAGATCAAGGCATTGGCAGGGTTGGATCCTTCCGAGGGCTCTGAGAACCTATCCTGTGCCTGTCCAGCTTCTGGTGGTTGCTTGAATACCAAGGGTTATGACCTCATTATGTAAACTGCGGGGGCTGAGATGAGAATACACTTCACCAATAACAGCAACCAATTTATCCCACTTTGCCTGAGACTCACCCAGGGTGAGCGTTGGAAGTTCTGCACTGCGGAACCCACCATCTTTGGTGTTCCACTCGCAGCAGCGCCACCCCATCTCTGTCTCCATCTTCACATGGTGATCTGCCTGAGCTTGTGACAGTCTCCAAATTTCCCCTTTTAGACAGACAGTGGGCATATTGATTAGGGGCCCATCCTCCTCCAGGATGACCTCATCTTAACTAATTATATTTGCTAGGACCCTATTTCCAAGCACATTCACATTCTTAGTTACCGCAGGTTAGGACTTGATCATATGAATTTTTAAGGGTCACCATTCATCCTTAACAACTGTTTCCACTGGAAGATAAGCTGCATTAAGACCACGGAAATCTCACGGGGTGGGGGGTGGGGTGCCACCCCCCACAGTGTGCTCACCTCCTGATGTTTGCATAAATCATCAGGAGATGCTGTTAAAATGCAGATCCTTGCTGGTCCAGGGACCCCTCTGAGTACCAGTACCTATCCTCTCTCAGGAACATCTGGAGGATGAGAAGAAAGATTTGCAAAAGGTACTCCGATTGAACGGGGATCCCAGTGCCTGAGTGGACACTGTGCTGGTGGGATTGTGAGCGGAGCCCCAACACTCAGGTAATGGGGAGAGATGCACAAGCTGGTCTGCGCACAGCTGAAACAGGTGCCCAGCTGCAAGCACATATGCTAATGATTGCTAATAAGCCCATTTCCTGACCTGATTTCTCTGTCCATCTCACATAACATCATTAGCCAGACAGATTGCACTGGGCTGCTCACTCTAATTAGCACGATGAGCAGAGCCTGGTGAGTGGCCCATGGAATGGCTGAACTCAAGGGCCTGGAGCAGGCAGAGCCCTGCCCTTTCAGTTTCAGGTGGGGACCTGGGTCCCCGGGAGCTTTCCCCAAGGCCAGAACGCTCGGCCTTACTAGGCGCCCCGAGGCTCAGTAAACCAGTATCACCCTAGGAGATGGTGGTAGTACACCTCACCTTGTCCTCCTAGAAAAGCTCCTGCCTTAATCTTTTGTGAAATGGATCCAAGTTGCAGGAAAAGGGGAACAAAATGCCAATAGAGGGGGAAACCCAAGGAGGTGAGCAGGGTTGAGCAGACAGAGTGATTGGAGGTGCTGGAAAGGGGCTTCTTAGTAGCTCCCACCTTCATGTCTCCTGTGGAAACACCCCCTGTCCATTTCCTGTGGAAATGCACAGAATCGAGGAAAGTAGGAATACCATGTTAAAATTGAGTTACAGAAGGTTAGGTGGGAAACCAGGGACCAGCAGCAATGAACCACTTGGCATGAAAGATGGAGAAAGTCCTTTATTTTACCAGGAAACTGATCTGGCCAGGATCCTCCAGGGCCAAGAGGGTCCTCCTGTTCTGGGACAATTGGGTTAGCTTTTCCATCTTGAGGTATGGTTTCTCCTGAAATGACACTTGGAGGGAAGATGGACAGCACAGGCTCGGGGCAGGTGGTGGGGGCCACAGAAGATCTCTGGATCTGAGGGCCACCAGAGGCGAAGAGTGGGAAGCAGATAATCCTACATTAAAAGGATGATGTCGCTGCCCTTGGCCTGCCAGATACCTTGGCCTTCACCACCATCCTCTTGACTTAGTGTCAAGACTTGTGTCAATGAACAGAATCCCACTTTGGCAAACTGTGGATTTTCAATGAGAGAACACAAGACTGGCAGCCAAGTAGTACAAAATCACTCTTGTCCCTCTCTAGTGTGGTTAAGGACAAATTCCTAACATCTCCAAGCCTGCTTCCTACTTATAAACAAGGACTGACATTATTAGCTTTGTGAGGTTTGTGAGAAGATGAAATGAAATTATTTATGTGCCCAGCAGAATGCAATCTGTGTAATCACAGAATGATGACCATTGAACTTTTCCAATGAGCTATTAAAAATGTAATTTTGAGTTTTTTAGGTGAAATTCTGGAAGAGGTCTGCTGTGGAATGGTGCTCAGGCTTTCTTCACTGACCAGTTGAAACAGGGTACCGTTAGAGCATCAGTGGTGGCTATACTTACAAGATGTTGAGTGCAGTGTGTTGTCTATTTATCATTATTTGTACCAGAAAGCAAAAAGCAGTGGTTCTCAAGCAGGGTGATCTCCCCCTTCTCCCACCAGGAGACCATCACCAATGACCTTGTTAGGTGTCATAACAGGGGCAGTGCTTATCCATCAGTACTGGCTAGAGATGCTGTTAAGTATCCCACAATGAATATGAATTATTGGACCCAAAATGTCAACAGTGCATTAGAGTAAGTCAGCCAGATACTATCAGAATCACCCAAATTACCTTCAATTAATAGGATATGCATTAATGAGCCATTAATTACAGGACTTTTGTTTTTTCCTACCGGCCTTATCTAAATCTGTGAAACACTATGAAGATCCACTCTATTTCAGTTTGAGCCACATCTGACACCATGATGGTGCAACGTATGTAATCTATGCATGTAATGCCCTTCAGAAGTGAGCGAAATAATGAAAATGTGCTTTCATCTTACATAGAAGGTAGGTACAAAGTGTTACCCACTAAAAACATAGGTTTTTTTTGCATCTAGCTATGTGAAAGGCAAACTGAACCAGAACCTTGACATTTTCAGACCTTCCAGAACAAACTTGCAAATCACATTTAGTTTGTATTCTCCGTGTTTGCTGTGATGATTAGATGAGGCCTCTATCAAATAAAAACAAAACCATGCTGAGATATGAATGCCGGGCTGTTGAGTAGGTTTGCTGAATGTTTCCTAGACACTGAGATTAAGTTTGCACCCTAGCAACATTTCTTATTGCGAATACTATGGATGATTAGGGTTATTTTCAAGTCTAAGGAGTTTCCAACACCAGAAACTATGGTTATCAGAGCAACTATTTTAGAAAAAAAAAGTCACAAGATCTTATGGGAGAAATATTTTCAACTAGCCAATCAAAATCACTTTCTTGGCACACAATATTATAAAATACTGCCTGGTTCAGAGAAATGAAACAAAATTGTGAGAGTTATTACATATAACCATAATTTCGAGGATATCATAAAATAATCATGGAGAAAAATAAACTCCATGATCTATTCTTTTAAACTTTTAAAAAATTGTTCTTATTTATTTTTGAGAGAGAGAGAGACAGAGAGACAGAGGGTGAGTGGGGGAGGGGCAGAGAGAGAGGAAGACACAGAATCCAAAGCAGGCTCCAGGCTCTGAGCTGTCAGCACAGAGCCGATGCAGGGTTCCGACTTACAAACCTTGAGATCATGACCTGAGCTAAAGTCAGATGCTTAACCTACTGAGCCACCCAGGTGCCACGATTTATTCTTTTATAAGTTCACTGGGCATTTATTTTTGCTTTCCTACAATGTGCTAGCCTCTGGGGATCATGGACTAAACTGTATATTCAATGTCCCTTTCCTACCAGGTTTCCATCCAGTGGGCAGATGGACATTGAACATACAATTCAATGTGTGGATGGAGATGTACATGGCTTTGTGTGTTGTTAATAATTGTTGAACATCAGAAGTCACTGTGGTCCTTCCAAGTGAGAAGCTTAGAGAGTCCAGTGAATTAGGATGAGCCAGGCATTCTCATGGGCCAAGGAAGGCACGGTGTTATTAAGGAAAGGATTTGTCCTCTATGGCGCTACTTTGTAGAACAGGAGTAAAAATGGACAATTAAGGTGAACGATCACTTTTTTTTTTAAGTAGGCTCCATGCTGGGCAGGGCTTGAACTCACTACCCACCCTGAGCTCAAGACCTGAGCTGAGGTCAAGAGTCAGATGCTTAACCCACTGAGCCACCCAGGTTCCCCATAAATGATCATTTTTATTTGACTCTAACTGCATATTTCCTACAGGAGAACCTAGGTGAGTTGGAGGGAAAATCCTGAAAAGCAAAAGTGACAGATGTTGCTATAAAATTTAGTTGGTGCCCAACCCCCCCTAGCATTGCACTAAATTAGGTTAGGAACTGCTTGAATGTCTGTTCAGCCAGCGTTGGCTGGTGTGGTTTCCTAAGCTGGTGGACACAGCTCCCGTGGAAAGACCACTTCTGATCCATGTCTCATCTGAATTCTAGAATGTGCTTCTAGTACGAGGACTCTACCTTTTCCCTTGGGGAAGTTAGCTGTTCCATGCAGAATGCGCTAAATTTATTTTCTAAATTTTGGGGTATGTCTTCTTTTCCCCAAGATGCAATCAGAATTTCAAAATAGCTTCTTTGTTCAAGGACCAGATGAAAGCAGCAGTTTGCCAGAATTTGAATTCCCCTTCACAGCAGCCTGAGCAAGCATGTGCCTTAGCCTTCTGTGAATGCAAAGATGTCTTTAAAATAGAACTGGAGTGTTTTCTAGGCAGCATTCAAGACAAAAGTTGGAGCTAAAAGCGACCTGAACGTCGTGTGGCTAATTATTCCCTTTTTTTTTTTTTCCAGTGCTGTGATTGGCACTTGCCTCCATTGACATTCTGGAGGTAAAAAAAATGACCTAGCTGAAAAAACGAAAATCAAACTTCACCCAAGCACCATCTCTGGCAATTCCTGACAATGGCTTTGAACAAACCTTATTTTTTGTCCCTCTAGGGGCTGCGAGAGAAGACAGAACCTGATGCATCCTTCCCCCCTGCCTCAGAGACAGTGAGGCGGAATGCGCTCAAATCCACAAGCCACCGACTCATGACTCATTCTTCATTCAAATCCTTATCAGGAGCTCAATTAATGGCCTGCTAAATCTGAGCTTGCTCAATTACATTCCTGAGCCCATCGCTAAAAACTTAAGTAGCTTTAATTAGTTTTTATTGAAAGGCATAAATAATGTAAGTATTGACTCTCTTGGATTTAAATTTTGGTTATTGGAAATACTCAGGCATTGAGGTGTTTTCATTACTGCCTGTGAGTGTCTGGTGAATCACGGTAGGATGGCTTTTTAAAGGTATCCTATAAAAGTTCCCCAGTCTGTGATATGAGACATCACTAAAAGCCACACTATCCTTGTAATTGTGAGCTTAACAGTTTTAGTCTGTTTTGATGTGGGCCTCAGGAGGAGAAAAGGAAACCTAGATTTCTATTTGCTTTTTTTTAATGCCTATTTATTTTTGAGAGAGTGAGTGAGGAGGGAAGGGGCAGAGAGAGAGCAGAGAGAGGGAGAGAGAAGATAGCAAGCAGGCTTCATGTTGTCAGCGCAGAGCCCTTATGTCAAAATTCCTGATTCCTGTGGGTTCCTGTTGGTAATTTGTAGCAGTGGTAATTTGAGCTGTCAAAGCATCAGCCAGATTATCTCCTACCAGGGACATTTGTCTCCTCCCACTGCTGCTCCTGGCTCATCTGTTCTCCAGTCTCCGAACCGAATGTTCGGTTAGGGTGTTAGAATCAAGCTTCCTAATTCTCAATCCCAGTGGGCTCCTGACTGTCCCACCTCCAGCATTCAAAGCTCATTAATAACCATCCAAACACATTTTAGCCACTGGAGCTGCGCTTCCACCAGGCACACCTGCCTCACTCCCTTTTCCTCGCCAAAACACTCAGATAAACTCTGGAAGGAGGCATGCCCACTGTCCAACAGTGTCCCTCGCTGCATGAGTCCTTTCCAAAGAGCTGGTACGTTTATCCTGGAAATAAATACGTTATCAATTTGCAAGAAAAATTTCAGCCTAGAAAACTACAGTCCGGCAATGAAGTTCGTCTCTTGTCTCGGCTCTATGGGAATTTGGTCTGCATAGCCGAGGAAGGCGGTGTGCTGAATTGCTTTGATAAACTAGTCTGGGCTTTCACAGATCGGTCTCTCTTTCCAAGCTGCGCACACATTATTCCTCTGAAGATGGAGCAAGAGATATTTCACAAAGACAGCAGAGTTTATGAGAAAAGAAGGACAGATAAATCCCTATCTTTTCTTGAAAAAGACCGATAAGCCATGTTTTCTTGCTTGCAATTTTGGACCTGGACATCTGCAGCTCATTAATTATCCACAACTGTCACTCAAATCAATTAATTGAAAGAATTAAGGTACATCTTAAGGCTAAAAATAAATGTACTTTCTCTCTCTTTTCCTCTTAAACTGAGAGCTACATCCAACCACAACGTTGTGTTGTATTGTTTAAAACCTTTTGTCATATTCCTTATTTCCTGAGAGTCACTGCCTAGTATTTGGAGATTGAAAAAAATGCAGCTCCTTCTCTCTGAGAGCACCTCTCTCTCCCTCTTGTCTGCCCTCTCTCTCTCTGTATTTTGCGGGGGTTTTTTCCCAGGTTACCTCCCCTATCCCTCTCATTTCTCGCTTCCTCATAGAGGAGTGATTGCTGTCTTTGGTCTTAATCAGAAATTATAGCAGGGAACAATGAAAAATATTTATATGTTGATTTATAAATTGGAGTCTTATTTATTTGTTTATTTTAGTGTTTTTTACCGTCTATTTATTTTTGAGAGAAAGAGACAGAGCACAAGCGGGAGAGGGGCAGAAAGAGACAGAGACATAGAATCCAAAACAGGCTCCAGGCTCTGAGCTGTCAGTACAGAGCCCCATGTGGGGCTCGGACTCACTCGCGGTGAGATCATGACCTGAGCTGAAGTTAGATGCTTAACTGACTGAGCCACCCAGGCACCCCTGAAGTCTTTAAAAACAAAAAAGGAAGAAAAGAAAGGACCCTTCTCTCCTGGTCTGATTCTCAGACGGTAAGGAACTTATGGGCCACCAGATTTAGTACAACTTTTCCTATCGTTTGGCCTTTTGTTTTAAATTGATCATACTTCTGACACTTTTTGCAGTAGAATCCTTTAGTGTTTTCATCATGAACCGAATATTGGAATTGTTCGATTTGTCACATGGACTGAAGTCCATAGAACCCTGGTCTGTGAAATAATTACATCCTAGTGTGATATAATCAGATTGTCCTTTCTTTTAAAATAGCATTTATCAGGATACCTGTTAATGGCATAAGAACTGGCTAATAATTCAGTTTCTTAAAAGAACTGGCTAACCTTGGAATCGGAAGTAATTATGGAATCCAAAATAATCATGGAATTGTAAGAATGTGAATCAAGGATCTTGGTTTTTTAAAAACATGTACTATATGTATGAGCTCACATATGTACCATTTATAATGTATGATTATATGTATACTATATGGCATACATAATATAATGTGTTATTTGGTATATGTACTAAGCATATATACTGCTCAATGAGTGAAAAAGAAATTAATTTGTTGATACCCAGAATTTTCACCTATGAATACACCTTACCCTCTGGTTTGGGCTCGGGGCCCTGAGTTAGCTGGTGAGCCTGAAGGTAAATCTGAGAAACTTGGAGCTTGAGAACTTAGCACATATCGTCTGTGTGTCCTGCCTGACCACATGGGTGAGATCAGATATCTGAGGCCTTGAAGCTTCTCCTATGGGCAATAGGGAGACAAGGACAATTTTTGAGGAGAGGAAAAGACATGAACTAACTGTGTGTTCTAACTTCAGTGTGGAGGGTGGCTTGGGCTCCCCATGAATGTTGCTTCCAATACAACCACTGTACTGCCCTATGTTTAAGACACGAGAGCCTCCTTATGTCTTGGTCCTGACAGCTTACCAATGGCAGTCATAGTGATGTGGGATCACCTTTTCGGCTTCTTCAATGTGCCAAGGTACGTTGTCCCAAGATGGTGCTGTAGAGATAGTCCCCAAACCCCAGAACTCTGCTGTTCACTATCTCGTAAGACTAGTATGTACTCATTCAGTGTATCGTTGATCCATTTGTTTGCTGATTCATTCCAGAGCTGTTTACTGAGCACCAACTATATGCCAGGCACTTGGCAAGGACCTGGGGATGGATGAGAACACCCTGGGAAGCAACAGGAAAGCACATCAAGGCTGACAAAGGGTTCTTCTGGAAAACCATTTATATGTGAAGGTCTCTGAGAAGAAAAGAAATGACCAAGAAATAAGAGAAGGCTCTAGACAGAAGCAGTTGGGACAAAACTGTGGGCCATGTGAAAGTCAGGGTTTGGAGCAGTGGGGCCTTAGGTTTATTTCAAAGTATTAATATATACGAAATGATTTTATTTCATTTTATTTTATTTATTTTTAAAATAATGTATTTTATTTTCTAAAAGTTTGTTTGTTTGTTTGTTTAGAGAATGAGTGGGGAAGGGGCAGAGAATCCCAAGCAGACTCCATACTCAGTGCAGAGCCTGATGCGGGGCTCAATCTCATGAGCCCTGAGATCATAACCTGAGCCAAAACCAAGAGTCAGATGCTTAAGAGCCACCCAGGTGCCCTATATATGAAACTACTTTAAGAAAAATTCTTGTGCTTTTAGAACTTAATAATTGTGTTTTCCATTTTTAACTAAAATCCATTTAGTATGTCTTATAACAATAGTTGAAATAGCCATGTGGAAAACGAGAACTGATTATACCATTTATTTTGATAACCCCTCAGTGAGGTCGCTAAATGAGTATATTTAGAGACCAAAGCAGGTTAATGAATACTTCCCACTAAACTGTAGGGGAATGTAGGAACAGCTTTTTAAAAAACCAGAAATGCTCTTCTTCTGTATCTATAATTGGTCTACTTTCAGTTAAAGCAGATTGAGATAGAGTGTAATAAGTATCTTTCAGTAGTAATATTAAGAGCTTCATGTGAATAATAATTCCTAAAAAAATGTTTACCGAACATAATTTATTTGCAAGGCCCTGGGGCCTTTTGGTGGAGGTGAACAAAATGATAAGGGTTATCCTCAAGAGGAAAAGAGACTGGAGACTGAGGAAGGACCATTGACAGGGAATAAAGATGACCTGAGACGTCCAGGTATGTTCCGGTAGAGCGGTAGTAAAGGGAGTCACGTGACACGGGTGTTGCGGGTACTAACAAACTTCCGGCCATGTGAGGGTATCAATGTGAAGTAGCAAACCTGTCAAGCCACTGTGAGAGGGCTTCCTTCCGCGTGTGGCTGGTATAAGTTTATAGACACTAAGTTCTCCCCCACTTCTCTCCCTCCCATGCTCTCTCTCTCCCTCCCCCTTTCTAATCTCTGTATCAAGAGCACAGATTGGAGGAAGTAATTGATTCACGGTTTGCCTGAAGAGAAGTTCTTAAGGACTGTCGAGCATTTGATGTAGCGGCTGCAGGACTAGATTGGTGATTTGGAATCAGAGAGATTTGTGGTGATGTGGGAAGAGCCTGCCATTTGCAATCAAAATAGATCTGAGTTCAAATTCTAGCTTTACAAGATGTGTGACACTGGGCAGGGCGCATGACTTCTCTGACCTCCAGCTTTCACCCCCCTCGTGAGAATGTTCCTGAAGGCCTTCCACACAGTGAGAGCGCAGCAGGGTATAGGTTTCCCTTTCCCACCATGGCGGCCACTGCCCACATGTCTTATCAAGCTCTTGAAGTGTGGGGAGTGTCCCACGTGGGAATGATGATGTTTGAATATTTTGGATTTGACTAAATCATTTACGGGTATGAGTTTCTCCTCCTTCCTTTTACTTTACTAAATGAGGCTACTAGAAAATTAACAATCACTTACGTGGCTCTCATTGTGTACATAGTCCTGTTCTAAATATTTTCTTGATTTGAAGGGGGCTGATGACGGTTCCTTTAAGATGAGTACCATGATCAGAACTCCCAACAAGTCAGAGATTAAGCCGAGAGAATGATCTGGAGGAAGTGGAGGTGTAAAGGGGATGGTGGGGGGAGAGAGAGGCCAGAGGGGGGAGTGGTTGGGTTGTCTCACAGAACTGGAGTGATTTGTAGTGGATTTGTAACATTGGGGGGGCGGGTGGAAGTGTGTTTGTTGGGAGTCCTGAGTTGGCTGATCTGCTGACAGTGGGCAAGTTAGAGGTAGGGAAGATGTGGGGGGGGGCAAATCATGGTCCAACATTCCTCACATGGACACTCCCTACAGTTCCACACCCCAAGATTTCAGCGTTTTCACATGGAGGGTCCCTGTTCAGCGCCTCTGCTAGGGATATTGGCCAAATAGTTTGTACACTGTGTTGTAGAATCTTTATCTGCTTGGATTGGAGAGGTTGCATGTGGTTTTCGCTTTAGACCACACACTGAAGTGTTTTATTTTTTTTCTTCAGGAGCTCTAAAGAACTGTGGAAAAATTAAATTACAGAAAAAAGTGTAGTGAACATATCTAATTATGGTTATATTTTAAAAGCCCGACTGGAAAGCCAGAGGGGGAGTGAAATCGAGAAGAAAGAGGAGAAAAAAAAAGATGCACTTTAGACCTAATGTAATTTGGTTTATAGGCTCAATTTGAATGTTTACGTCTTCAGTTTTCAACATTTTATTGCCATTTTTTTCCCCCTCACGTGGCTTGAATTCAGTATCGCTTGCTCAAGTGCAGATGGCCAGCTTTGGCTTAGGTTCCTTCCATTGTTGGCCATGGGGACTCCACTCGGCCCTTCTTCTGGAACCTTCACTGTCCCTACCCTGTTTGTAGCTCTCAGCTGGATTTACCCTGGGAATTAGGTCCTTGATTGCAGCCCCTCTCTCCCTCTGTGGGATCTTTGATGTGGAAACCATTACACACGCATTTTGGGGGGCTTGAATTTTGGTTATAAGCTTGTATCTGTGCCAACACCTTGTCATCCAACAGCAGTGCTACAAATAGAACTGGGAGATGAAATACAGCTCAGAAGTCTTGGAAATAATCAACATTTGCAGTGATGGAGCAAGTGTTGTGCATCGAGAGGGGAAAAAAACCAGGAAGTTGGTGGAATAGAATTACACCAGCTATTTCTAGGGGAGTGAAATGGTATTTGTACAATAAAACTGGTTGCCTCCAATTTGCTTGCTCTTCATGGTTCTGCAGACTTCTGGGACCATCTGGATTAAGCATTGTGGCTCTGTGCGGCTTTCTCAGTTTCTCTCTATGTAGAGGAAATTAACATGGTAAATTAAGATGGGAGCTTCAGCCCTTTTGTGGAAGATGATCCAGCTGTCCCATCAATGGTGTGTGGCAGGAATTGTCCATGACTGCTGACAGAGGCACACACCGCCATACCTGGGCAATGGGAAGGTGAGCTTTAGAAACAGAGAACACCAGGTGCAAATCACACTGGGACAACTAACTGGCTGTGGCTAGTGGGCAGTTTCTTAACCTCGATAAAAAACATTTTTTATTTATTTTTGAGAGAGAGAGAGAAAGAGAGAGAGAGAGCCGGGGAGGGGCAGAGAGAGAGGGAGACACAGAATCTGATACAGGCTCCAGGCTCTGAGCTGTCAGCACAGAGCCTGATGCAGGGCTTGGACCCATTAACCTCAAGATCATGACCTGAGCCAATGTTGGATGCTCACCCGACTGAGCCACCCAGGTGCCCCTTAGCCTCTCTAAATAAGATGTTCTCAGCTATGAAATGGACTCAACCATACCTACATTGCTAGGTGCTTTGAGGATGGAATCAAGATGTCTTTGGGGAACACAACACCCAGTGCTTGGTAGACAAGGCACCTGGAGAATTCTAGCTGCTCTTCCTTAACTCTTTGTTTTTATCTGTCATGGGTAAATTCCAGGCATGGCCAGATGGGGTTACGGATAGGTGTGCACTGAATAACAGCTCTCTCTCTCTTTCTCTCTCTCTTTGTGAGGGCAAATTTCCTCAGTGAAGAATAAACCTTGAACTTACTTGTGAATTTTCAAGTCAAGGGAGCTAATTGGGTCAAATAATTGTGTGCATATCAGCTTTGGGTAGGCTTGTAATGTAGACACTTAGGCCCTTTTAAGAGGGTCTGCTCCCAGGACTCCAGGTTCTGGGATCCTCCTAGCACTTTGAGCCTTGAATACAATGGTGGAATGGAAAAATTGGTTGGAGCCAATCAAACACTTGGCTGGTTCCACTGAAAGAAACTGAGTCACTGTGGCTAACCTTGGATTTCAACTGAGGCTTCCTGCCATGTATAAGTTCCTGAAGTCTTGGTAAGGAACTCCTCATTACGTTTCAGTTCTGTCATCTCAAAATGGGATGATAACAAGTATCTCATAGTTATTTGTTGTGTGAATTCATGACTTAGTCCAAGGATGATGCTGGTATATATCATCCTCTCAATATATGAAGTTAGGTTTCTACTGTTCTTGCCACTATCATTATTGCTATTATTACTATTAAATTTCTACTCTCAGAACTCCTGAGGGGTTCTGGGTGGTTCCGTCTGTTGAGCATCTGACTCTTGATTTTGGCTCAGTTGTGATCCCAGGGTCATGAGATCAAGGTTTGCACTGAGCATGGAGTCTGCTTGGGATTTTCTCTCTCTCTCTCTCTCTCTCTCTCTCTGCCCCTCTCCTAGTTCACACACACTCTCTCTAAAAAGTAAAATAAAATAAATTAAACAAAGACTCCTGAAGCTACCCTAATTTTGGTCCTTTTGTGATTCTGGTTTTCCACTCTTTCTCTTGATCCTGTTCACGCCTGATGTCCTGCCATCCTATAAACTTTTATTATTATGTATTGACACAAATATAGCAATGAATTCGTCTTAACTTCTCTTTTGTCAGGGTGCCTTGGTGGCTCAGTTGGTTGAGCACTGAACTCTTGATTTTAGTTGAGGTCATGATGCCTGGGTTGTGGGATTAAGCCTTGCATTGGGCTCTGTGCTGAGAGTGGAGCCTGCTTGGGATTCTCTGTCTTTCTCTCTCTCTCTGCCCCTTCCACTTAGCTTTCATGCACGTGTGCTCTCTCTCTCAAAAACAATTTCTCTTTTGTCTTACGAATTGAATACTGCTTTGGGAGCACCTTTCCAGTGGTCTTTGCCTCAATGTTTCTTTCTTTATTTTACCTTAAAATATTTTATGTAAGTGTATGACTCTACTTGGCAATTTGTAACCCCCTCCCTAGCTTTGTTTACATGAATACATCTTATCCATTTGTATGAGAATACCTTCAGGAAATATACTCAGCAGTCAACTTTTTATTGCTTACATTACAAATATTTTTAACTTGACCCATTGCTACCAACCAAACTGGTTTCTGGAATGTCTTCCCAGTCTACATTCTCATGCCAAGGCATGTCCCTTGTTTCTCTATTCCTCTATTCTGGCATTTTCCAGCTTCCTGTTTTCTGGATCTAATTTGTATATAGAGATGTGTTATTTTTCAACAACTTGTCTTTCTCTGCTTACTGTTTGATTTGAGCATCGTTTCATATTTTTAAAGACTTTTAGATTTACTTGTTTATGAGTTATCTTCATAACCTTTACCCTTTTTAAAATACAGTAATTGGGGGCTCCTGGGTGGAGCAGTTGGTTGAGCGTCTGACGACTCAGGTCATGATTTCACAGTTTGTGGGTTTGAGCCCTGTATCGGGCTCTGTGCTGACAGCCCAGAGCCTGGAGCCTGCTTCAGATTCTGTGTCTCTCTCTCTCTCTCTGACCCTCCCCTGCTCACACTCTGTCTCTCTCTGTCTCTCAAAAATTTTTTAATTACAGTAATTGTTTTATTACCTGTGAGATCTTATTGTCCATTGTAAAGATGAATCCCTGTCAGTTGGGTGTGACAAATATCTTCTGCCTCCTTTGGCATTGTTTGATAAACTCTATTGACTGGGGGTAGAGATTTAATTGTGCTGGATGAGTAAGTGCTAGAGATTTGCTGTGCGGTGGAGGGTCTCTAGTAACTGAATTCACTAAGAAGGTAGATCTAGTGTGAAGTGTTCTTGCCACAAAACAAAAACCAAGACAAAGGGATAGGAGGAAACTCTTGATGTTGGCAACGAGATGGTATCACAGGTGTTTGTGGATGCTCAAACTCATTAAACTACGCATTAAGATGTGTGCTTCTTTGTATTAGTTAGGCCTCAAGAAAACTGTTAAAAGTGAAGAGCTATTGTTAAATTTTATAGTTAAATTCATCATTTTCTTTGTTATGGTGCATATGTATGAAGTTTTTCTTAATTAATCTTTGTCTCTGTCAGAAAAATGTTCTCCTACAATATTCCCCATTAATTTAAAACATTTACTTTTACACTTATGTCTTTAATATAACCAGACTCTACTTTTATACATGACATTGGGTAGAAAACTACTTTTATTTTTCTTCATTCGACTATTCTTGCCATTATATTAAACCATCCATACTTTTTCTTTTGAGTTCTGGTGAAATCTTTATCAAATGTTGATTTTTTTTTTTTGATATACAAATTGGTGGCATCTCCACCTGATTCCATTGTCCTACAGGCTTTGCTTTGCTTTGTCTTCTTCCCTTGCCTTCCTTTCCCTTGCTTTGCCTCCCCTTCCTTCCCTTGCCTTGCCTTGCCTTCCCTTCCTTCCCTTTCCTAAGATTGAGTTGACTTGGTTAAGGATTCATGAATCAGACAGCATCCAATCTAGCAAGCAGAGGGGCACTCTCTCCTATAGACTATTCTTCAAGGCCAATAAATACCTGTGTTTCACCAAGACTTTGTAATATATCTTACTATTTGGCAGGGAAAGGCTTACTCCACTCTTGTTTGCAAAGTTAACTTCAAGAGTCTCCAATAACATAATGTTATATTTAACTTCAACCATGTTTCTTGCGCATATTTCATACATGTAAACAGTTAGCATTATATTTGCGCCTACTTTAATCTAACCTAGGTCACATTCTTTGTTATTTTCAGCCTATTTCTTTCACTAAGCATTCTCCATTTCATTTGGAAATCTTGCACATGACTGCTAATCATTCTCTTGAATTTCATCATCGTTTATATGTTCCATATTTTAAAAACCAATTTCTTATTGGCAGCCATTTAGATTGTTTCCAATTTTTCACTCTTATAAATTATGCTGCAAAGAACAGCACTGCACATGCATCTCTTTAAACACCTGTGATTGATTCCTTAGGACAAATTGCTAGAAATGAAGTCCGTTCATCAGAGTGTGTGTGTGTTTTTGAGGCTGTCTCTCAGTGCTAAGTGCCCTCCAGGCAGTTTGTCCTAAATTCTGCATTTACAGAAGGACCTTGGTGAACCCCTTTGCTTGTACTCCACAATTCTGAGCATAACTGTTATTTCAATTGTTATAAAATTTTCCACTTACATAGGAAAAATAATATGGGAGAATAGTATAATTGTACTAGGACATGTTGAACATTTTAAGAATATTTATAGTCCATGAAAATTTAAGTGTGGATCTATTTCTTCTGTTCAACTTTTTCCTGACACACTCAGCTTTTTCTTATTTATTTCAAAGAGGTTTTGTTTCTAACATGTAAGGGATATGTTAGGGACATATTCCCAACTGCACACACATACCCATCCATTGTTCATATAGTTTCCAGTTTATAATTTGCCTTGTGTTCTTGTAAAATTTACTTTCCTGTAGGTCTTAAAGTTTTGTATGGTTGGGTTTGTCATATTTTCCCTTTGCAGTTCTTTTGTTTGTACTGATGTTTAGAAAGCTGTTTTCCTAAATGCAATCTGTTCAATGTTGACCGTATTTTCTTCTGAAGTTTGTAATGCTTTTTATACTTAAATGATTTCAATCCCAATTTCATTGCAGATTATATTCTGGATTTTGTTTATGTTTCCTGCTCAAGCGTTTCTTTTTCCTCATTTGCGTAAAGTTTCACTTACATGTTAACACTACATAGTCAAATGAGTCTGCGTGTAACAGATACCATTGTTTTGGGACAATCTTCTGTGCCAGGGCCTCCCTATCTTGAATTCTTTGATTTGATTCATTTCTCATCTAACCAGAGCACATCTTTTAGAAAGTAGTCTTGAAAAGTTCAAGCATGTTATCCCGATATACGTGGTCACACACTGCAACACTTAACTGGGATTAAAATACCTTGCTTCCCATCATTTCCACCAAACCTGTGACCAGCTATGAGTTACCTTTGGCAGGTGTGTTGTGAAAGTGTCTGAGGTGCATTTTACCTATCTATCTATCTATCTATCTATCTATCTATCATCTATCTATCTACTGGTAAATTTTCCCCTGGCTCCATGCCTTTAATTAGTTAAGAACTTGGAATTTCAAAGTGCCAGAATATCTATAGAAATATATCTGTTTCCCCCATTATTTTAAATTAATTGTCTGATACCTTTTTCAATCTCCATAGGTATATTCATCTCAGGAATATTATCTTCAATTCATTGTTCTATCCATCCATCCAATCATCCATCCATCCATCCAAGTATCTGTCCATCGGTCAACCATCTATCCACCCATCCATCCATCCACCCATCCATCCATCCATTCATCTGTCAATTCATCTGCCCATCCATCCATCCATCCATCCATCCAAGAAATATTGATGGGATACTCAGAAGTTGAATTAAGAAAATAGAATACAGGTGTAAGAAATTATCTCAGACTTAGGAAAAGGGTTTAAAATACTTAATATATTAAAGTAAACCTATAAATATATAAATTAACAACAACGGGAAAAAAAAAAAAAACTAGAGCCAGACAGCCATCCTCAATAGAAAACCAAAAAGTAGAGAAAATAAAACAACATAACAGTAATAATCAAAGAAATAAGAGTGTTACTCACCTGATCCACAGCCCTGGCCCAGCCCTCATGCTGCATACTGAGCAGATCAGCTCCTGTCTGACTTACCTCCCTCCTGCACCCATGGACCCCGGCAGCAATAGCCCTTCCAGTTCTGGAGCTGGCCAAGCACCTTCTCTTCTGGGGTCTCTGCTCATGCCCAGACACTCATGATCACCGCCTCACTTCTTCCTGTTCCCCTCAGACTCGGAGTCCCTGCATATGCACATATCTCTGCTTCTTAGGGACCCTGTAGCCCACCTGCTCTGCTCTCCTAGTCTCCAGGTCATTGCTCTCAGAGAACATATGATGTACGACTGTATTTCCTTATCTTATGTATCTTCAATCACCCAACTCACACAAGCACATTCTCTGTTTTACTCCTTAGTGTAGTAGTTCTGACGCAGATACAATCTTCTCCCGGAACAACATTAGACAATGTGTAGAAATGCTTTGGTGGACACCAACATCTCAATGATTATATAACAGTGGGGATCAGATTGGTACCTACTCTGCTGTTTTGGCTGGAAGGTTCTTTATCATAAGCCATCATTTCTTTCAGTGGCTATAACTTTCTACACAGAAACAGCAGAGCCCGACCCCGGTGTTTAAATGGGAGTCATCTGACACAGCTGAAATGTAAAGGAGCCAGTCACTGAGCATAGCTAAGAAAGGTTACCCAGAGAACAGCTCTGGGAGCCAGTATCCAGCGACGGGTTGTGAGAATTCTGTTTCTACAGGTCCTGGAAGGGACTTTGAACCCTGCACGCCATTAGGCTGCCAGCGTGTGGGGTGTGGGTAGCCATTCAAATCTCCTATTGCCCTGTTAGTTTCCATTATTTTGCCCGTTCAACTACATGTATGTCTTATATGTGGGGGTTTCCTCTCTAAAGTGAAATTAGATTTCTTGTTTTATTTAAGAATATGAGTAAAATTTAAAAACATTAGCTATAAGAAGAAAGTTAAAGCAATTCTCCATTAGAGATGGACACTTTAATAAAGTTCTTTTCAGCTGTTTTTTCTGCCAACATATATAGCACTACATCATGACACGTACTGATTTTTTTTCCCTCTCAACTAAATCCCCCGGATATCTGTTTATATGGATAAAAGAGTCAGCATCCTCATCACTGAGGGATCTAGATCCTTCTTTTGGATCGGCACACCATGGTTCATTTATTTCCACCACTTATTTCCATTCATGGAGAGCAGTTTCCACTTATTCACGACTGTAACTTGCCTCAGTAAACATATTTCTATATCCATGCATGTTTGTCCAATTGCCACTAGAGGAAAAATTTCCTAAACGTGGTTTCACTAGGTCAAAAGATACACACACGTCTGTGTGTGTGATATAAATATATATGCATGTATAGTATATATTTCCTGTGTAATATGAAATAATTATAACATATATTATATATTATATATTTCAGTAGATAATTTATATCCACTGAAAGATATATATATTCCCATATATATATATATATATTTATAAAGACATGCTTCTTAGAGAGCTTCCATGAGAATGTAATCTGCAACTCTTTGTGTAATTAGCCCATACAAAACAAATCTTCCAGGGGTACCTCAGTGGCTCAGCCAGTTAAGCATCTGACTTTGGCTCAGGTCATGATCTCACAGTCTGTGGGTTCCAGCCCCATGTTGGGCTCTGTGTTGACAGCTCAGAGCCTGGAAACTGCTTCAAATTCTGTGTCTCCCTCTCTCTCTGTCCTTCCCCCATTTGCTCTCTCTCTCTGAAAAATAAATAAACATTTAAAAATTTTTAAAAAATTTAAAAATAATAAAATGAGGGATGCCTGGGTGGCTCAGTTGGTTAAGCATCTGACTTGGGCTCAGGACATGATCTCACAGCTCATGAGTTCAAGCTTCATGTTGGGCTCTGTGCTGACAGCTCAGAGCCTGGAGCCTGCTTCACATGTGTCTCCCTTTCTCTCTGCTCCTCCCCTGCTGCTGCTCGGTCTCTCTCTCTCTCTCTCTCTCTCTCTCAAAAATAAATAAACACTAAAAAAAATTCAAAATAAATCTCCCAAAGCTACCTTAAGATGCTTCTGTGTAGCAACACAACTCCAGATCACTAAGGTAAAGACACCAGACTCCATGGATGTATAGCTACCTCCTATGTCTGAGACGCAACCAGCAACATAATGGGACACAAAAAAGAAATGGGGTCTGCCTGGGCTTTTTGGGACAAACTGTTAGATCCTTAAAGGGCTTCGAGCTTCGGGAGATGTAGGAATGGGAACTTGTCTCTGCGCTAATTTTCTCTAGAACATCTAGTCCATTGCTGTTCATGCCAGTCCCTTATGAGGTCTCCTTGAGTACTTGCTATCATGCTAGAGGGATACATTTGCCAAATTCTGCTCAACTGAAATGTCTTTCTGGGGCAAAACTGATGTTCATGAATGTGAGAAGTAGAACTAAATAAAGGGAATTTGGTGCTTATGCCTTTAATCATATACGCATATCCTGGGGGGGGGGGTTGGTGCAGGATTGTGATGATGAGACAAAGTTTTATAACATGTATGGAACTATTAATTTAAAAATATTACATTCTGGGTAAAGTACATATAATGCCTAATAACATGACATGCGTGGCAAATACGTCTTAATCTCTCAGGAAACAGCATCATCTAATAAGCAAAGCTTCTTAACAAGCTCTGTGATTTCCCGTCAGATCTCGGATTCGCCTGGCAATTCTCAGGGCCTTGCATGAAGAAACTGTCTCAACAGAAGACTGGAAGTTTCCGGGGGTCAGAGAGACATACCCGCTCAAAAAATCCATGGATGCTGCGTTTTCTCTGCTAAAATTATGTGTTTTTCTCCCCATTTAACCCAGGGCCTTTGAGTTTTCCTCTCTCCCAAACACACGCAGCATTCCTCACCTGTCAGGAGGCAGGCGGCCTGAGATGGTTAAATGTAAAGTCACGTCGGGTGGAATCAATTAGCACTAATTAACAGAATCTCTCATTTTTAAGCCACCTGATCCGTGGAAGCGTTTAAAGGTCTGACAAGTGTAGACGAGTAACCCTTGTCACAGTTCTGGGAGGTAAATGGTCCAATTAGTGAGGCAGCGTTTGGCTGCATTGGAGAAGGATGCGGCCAACCTTACCTGGCCTGATGTTTTTCCACCTCCTTCAGCCTTTGCAAAAACATCATCTCTCCTGGTGCCTTGAGTCATATGCTGAACGTCTATTATATCTGATTCTCTTTGCAGCCTTAGCCTTTTTTCAGTGAGGACAGTCAAGACATGTTGGCCTTTATTTCTTTTTCCTAGAGGGTAAAGGTAACGGAGGAGGCAGGGTCAATGACTGGGGAGGGAGGGCATGACAGCGTGGAGGAATAATCAGCCTCCATGAAATGTTACTTAAAATGCCAGAGTGGACGTCCACAGTAGCCTGCCTAAGTCGGCTCTGATGGAAATGAAAATATTTTGGGGCCTGAGTTTTCTCTGTTTTTTTCTGTGGTGCAGCTATTTTATGACCGTGATTATGCGTTAGCTGATGAAATTGAATACATTAAGTAGAAGTTTTGGGTCAAAATAGAAATGGAAAGATTGATCATCTATTGTGGGATGCTAGGGATGTATCTCAAACTGCCTTAACCCTAAAAAATATTTCTGCTAATTACTGGGCTGTCCTCTCTCCTCTCCTGGAGTCATTATGAACATGCTGCATGACGCTCCTTGGTGCTCAGCACTGGACATGGGCAGGTCTGTCTGTGTGTCTCTTTTCTCAGAATACATACACTCTCTAACATCCATTTCCCACTCGCTGGAAGCAGACTTTTGCAGGGGTGGTGGTGGGGGGTCTAGGAGTGTTTACCTGCTTTTTAGACTGCTACACTCTTGCACCTTACATAATTGTCTCAGCAGTTAATAGGAATCATGGTTCTTCTCGCACACACATATCCATGGAAAATATTTTCACAAAATTTCTGGTGGTTCAAGGACTCCCAAGGTGCTTTGTGCTTTCAATGACATTTATTGTGCCATGTGCCTCCTCCTAAATGTTGCCTTCCAAGCTGCTGCAGAGATACACCTGCTGACACTCTCTCGCAATTTCTGCAATTCTAAGCCTGTGCTCTCCGGCTCTTAGTAGGATTCTGACTGGATAGAAAAAATGGCAACTTTGTGAATACAGCTCATTAAAGAGAAATTCTTTACTTCATCCTGGTAGGTTGCAGGCATCATTCGAACCTCATGGTATTGGACATCTTACCAGATTGTATGTGGGTCTGTCTTATAGATAATAAGATACATGCTGATTGATCAGAAAGAGACCATTTGCTCCCCTGGCACTTTCATTGGACTCAAATGTTAGCCTAATGATCAAATTATAAGACTTCATTATACATGTCCAGCAAAGTTGAGTAAATGAACAGAAGGGCTAGGACCGGTTTTGAAACAGTAGACTTGTTTGTGAGGCTGGTGCAGTGAGATCTTATCTCAGACCAGAGTCAACTTACTGCAAAGATGACAAGGAAATGGTAACTCAGGAAAACATTTCTGGGTGTTATTAGATCAAAGCATTTGATTGAAGGCAGAGAACTTCTGGGTCTTAGTCCTACATAGAAGGTTCTTGGAAGACATCCCTTCTATCCTTGCAAGGAAAAAAAACAAGAATAAAGCTGAAGAACTGAAAATTAACAACCCATTTTATATCCATCAGGTGACTGAGGCCACAGGGGAAATTGCTGCCCTGAAAACTGGAAGGACAGACAGGAAGATACAGAAAATCACAGCCTAGGGAGAGAAGCCAGGAACAGAATCTCCAGCTAATCTGACACTCTATGAGAACATTTTAAACCATGATGCACAGTTTGCTGGAGGATCAGAGCAGTTGAGAGCTAAAAACTCTCATAAGCCCATCTTATTCCCCCAACCCCTCACTTTCATGAGTTGATCTCAGGTATTCAATGTGATGATCAGAAGACATGCCCTGGTGGGGAGTCTGAGTGATTCAATAGATTAAGCAACTGACTCTTGGTTTTGGTGCAGGTCATGATCTCATGGAGCTTGAGCCCCACATTGAGCCCTGAGTTGGGCTCCTCACTGACAGCACAGAGCCTGCTTGGGATTCTCTCTCCCCTTTCCTCTTTTCCTCCATCACTCATTCTCTTTATCTCTTTTTCAAAAATAAATACATAAACTTAAAAAAAAGAAGAGATGTCCTGGAGCTTTGGGTAAAGCTCCTTCATATGAAAGGAATCGTTTTGAAATGCATGCAGACTTTCTGTTCTCCTTAGTAAGACCTATTCTCATGGAAACTAGTTTATCAAAATCTAACCTACCCAGGAAAAGATAAACATGCAACTGCAGCCTCTAGCCTTTAATGTGGGGGAAGTGAAATATCCAGTATAGTCTCATTGAAAAGACTGAGACTGCACATAGATCTATATCATGCCTCTCCCCTCCTTCCCTCCCTCCCTCCTACCTCAACAACAGGGCTCCCGTATAATAACATAGGATTATAGCTAAAAAAAAATTGCAAGCCTCAGACCCTAATGACAGAGTCTCTAGGGATACCAGCAGATAAAAAAATGATAAAAACAAGATTCTAGGGGCACCTGGGTGGCTCAGTCAGTTAAGCATCCAACTTCGACTCAGGTCCTGATCCCGTGGTTCACGGATTCGAACCCTGCATCGGCTCTGTGCTGACAGCTAGGAGCGTGGAGCCTGCTTCGGATTCTGTATCTCCCTCTCTATCTGCCCCTTCCCTGCTCACACTCTATCTCTGTCTCTCTCTCTTTCAAAAATAAATAAACATTAAAAAGAATGAGATTCTAGAAGATATTCTAGCCTCTGAACACACAGCTATGGCCAATGGTAAATATAGCTCACCTCCTGGACAGATCATTTGTAACACACATTAAAAGCTAAGGTACCTTAGTTCCTTTTACTCAATACATCACTTACAATTTTCAATAAAAAATTATAAACAATGCTAAAAGGAGGAGGGCAGGACACAGAGAAGAGATGGATTCAGAATCAGAACTGAACTCAGCTGTGGCAGAGTTTTGGAATAAGCAGACCAAAAATATAAAATAACTATGAGTAAAGGACTCTAAATGAGGATACAGACAACATGCAAGAACATTCACAGAAAGAATCAGTGAACTTGAAGATATATTGATAGACACATTAAAAATGGAAGTGCAAAGAGGAAAAAAATAATGAAATAGAATGAAATACATAAGGACTTTCAGACAATTATAAAAGATATAACATATGTGAGATAGGCTTTCCAGAAATAAAATAAAGGGTGGGGGGAAGGCAGGAAAAATATTTGATGGCTGATATTTTCTAAAAATTATTGACAAACTCCAAATGTAAATCCAGCTCAGAGAAAGATAGGTAAACAACAAAAGTAAGCATGTAGGCTTATCATATTTAAACTACAGGGGAAAAAAGACAGATACTTTCAAATACATGTTGAGAGAAGTCAGAGAGAAAAACACCATATCCATAAATAAATAAGGAGAAAGTTTAAAAAATTTTTTATATTTATTTATTTTTGAGACAGAGAGAAACAGAACATGAGTGAAGGAAGGGGACACACACACACACACACACACACACACACACACACACAGAATTGGAAGCAGGCTCCAGGTTCTGAGCTGTCAGCACAGAGCCTGATGCAGGGCTCGAACCCACAAACCGTGAGATCATGACCTGAGCCGAAGCTGGACACTTAACCAACTGAGCCACCCAGGTGCCCTGAGGAGAAAGTTTAAATTGAACGTTTCTTCAGAAAAAATACAAGCAAGAAGAGAATGGAGTGAAACATTCAACATGTTAATAAAAACAAAATAGCAAAACCAAAAATTCAGGAGCCTAGAATTCTGTATCCAGAAACTTTATTTTTTAAACATAAAGGACAAATAGAGACCATCTCAGAAAAATAAAAATTGGGGGAATTTGTTGCCAGTAGATTTGTCTTACAAAAATGTTTTAAAAAGTTCTGACAGAAGGAAAATGGTGTAAGTCAGGAACTAAGACATACATAAAGAAAGGAAAAAATGGAGAAGGAATACATAAAAGTATAAGACAGTCTTTTAGTTTATTCTTAATTGATCTAACAGATAACAGTTTGCTCAAAAATAATAATAACATGATTGTGTTTCATTACTGTAACACATAGACAAGTGAAATGAATTACAGCTGTGTTCTTTCTCTTAAATTGAAGTACAATATACAGTATTATATCAGTTTCAGGTGTACAAAATAAAAATTCAACAATTCTATACATCTCTCAGTTTTCATCAAAGTAGTTGCACTCTTAATCCCCTTTATCTGTTTCCTCCATTCCCTCACAGACCTCCCCTCTGGCAACCACAAGTTTGTTCTTTATAGTTAAGACTCTGTTTCTTTGTTTGCCTCTCTCTCTCTCCATTTCCCCCACTTTGCTCATTTGTTTTGTTTCTTAAATTCCACATATGACATATGAGTGAAATCGTACAGTATTTGTCTCTCTCTGACTGACTTATTTCACTTAGCATGACACTCTTTGGCACTGTCCATGTAGTTGCAAATGGTAAGATTTCATGCTTTTTCATGGCTAAGTAATATATAGATAGATATAGATATGTAGATACTACATCTTTTCCTGCACATTTTCTTTATCCATTCAAAACAAAAAAGGAAACTACTGAATAAGAGAAGATATTTACAAATGATATATCCTATAAGTGATTAATGTCCAAAATATATAAAGAGCTCATACAACTCAACACAAACACCAAAATAAAACAATACAAAAACTCAATTAAAAAATGGGCAGAAGATCTGAATAGACATTTTTCCAAAGAAGATATAGATGGCCAACAGACACATGAAAAGATGGTCACCATCACTATCAGGGAAATGCAAATCAAATGAGATATCACCTCATACCTGTCAGAATGGCTAAAACCAGAAACACAGGAAACAGCAAGTGTTGGTAAAAAAATACCCTCATGCAATGTTGGTGGGAATTACAGACAAGTAATAAGGGTTTGGAGGAGGTATTGGGGATGCTCTGTTATAACATATTTACACTACCCGTAAAGTAGTATAATGTCACTTGAAAGTGTTGTACATTGTAAATGTACATTGCAAACAATAGGCCTACCACTAAGAAACAGTTAAAAGGTACTATAATTGGTAGGCTAAGGCAGGAGAGAAAATGGAATCATATAAATGCTAAACTAAAACCAAAGAAGGCAGAAAAGGAATACACACATATACACATACACAGGCAATGAATCTCCCAAAGAACAAGAGCAATGAATAAAAAAAACCAGTTCATATGTGGTAGATATTAATATAGCTATGTCAGTATTCACTTAAAATGTCAAAGGTTTAAATACATCAGATGAAAGAAATTGACAGAGACTGTCAGAATGGATTTAAAAAAAGGACTTACCTATATGTTGTCTATAAGCAACCTGCTTTGAATGTCATAATATAGATAAAAAGTAAAGGGCTAGAGAAAGATAGACCATGCTATTACTAATCAAAACAAGAAGTAGTTATATTAATTTCCATGAAAACTGCTGTCAGAGCAGGGAAAATTGTCAGAGATAAAGAGAGGAATTACATAATGATAAAGATGCCCATTCTACAAGGAGATATAACAATCTTGTTCAATGACAGCGTATCAAAATACATGAAGCAAAAACTGATGGGACTGCATAGAGAAGTAGATGAATCCACTATCATCATCGGAGACTTCAACACTCCTTAATCAGTAATTGACAGATCCAACAGATAGAAAATCAGAAAGAACATAGCTAAGCTGAAGAGCACCATCAATCAACTGAATCTAATTGACATTTATAGAGTAGTTCACCCAACAGTGACTGAATACACACGCTTCTCAGGCTTACATAGAATGGTCACCATTATAGACCACATTCTAGGCCATAAAATACAACTTAAATTTAAAAGAATAGAAGGTACATGAAGTGTGTTCTCAGAACTCAGTGGTAATAAACTCAAAATTAGTAAAAAAAATATAGGTGGAAAGTCTTAGAATTGAGGGACATTAAAAATCACACTTCTAACTAACAAATGCATCAAAGAAGTCTCAAGTGATATCAAAAACATTTTGCACTCAGTAAAAACAAAAACACAACCTATCAAAAACTGTGGGAGGTTGTGAAAGCACCCAAGAAAATGTATAGCTTGAATGCATCTCTTAGAAAATTTAAAAAAAAAGATATCTAAAATCGCTTATCTAAGCTTACATTTTAGGAAACCAGAAATTAAAATTAAGTGACATTCTAAGTAAAATGAAGAAAAAAATATCAGAGCAAAAATCAATGAACTTGAAAAAAGAAACATAGTAGAGAAAATCAATACAACCCAAAGCTGGTTCTTTGAAAATGTCAATAGAATTGATAAAACCCTAGCCAAATAATCAAGAGAAAAATAGAGAAAATGCAAATTACCAATATCTTAATATTTATGAAGTGAATTGAAGAAAAAAATTAATCACCTGACAAAATAGAAAGCAGCAGGTTCAGATGTTTTCATTGCTGAAGTCTACTAAATATTTAAGGAAGAATTTTTCTACATTGTATGAAAAAAATAGAAGAGAAAGGAACACTTCTTACCTCATTCTGTGAGGCCAGCATTACCCCAATACCAATACTAAATAAAGACATTACAGGAAAGGCCAATAGCTCTCATGAAGTAAATGCAAAAATCTTCAGCACAATATTGAATTCAACAATGTGTAAAAAAATGATAAACCAGATAGTCAAGGCTAGTTAACTAGAAAATCAGTTACTATAATTTATTACATCAATAGAATAGCAAAGGAAAAATCATATGATCGTGTTAATAAATATAGAAAAAAATTTGACAAATACACAATGCCCATCCATAAAAAAATTCCCAGGAAACTAGAAATAGGAGGAAACTTCCTGAACATGATAGAAAATATCTACAAAAATCCTTTAGTTAATAATTTACCAAATGGTGGGAAACTGGATGTTTTCTCCCTAAGATCAGAGACAAGGTAAGGATGTCCCTTCTTTCCACTCCTATTCAACAGCATACTGGAGATGTTAGCTAATGCAATAAGAGAAGAAAAAAAAGTGTACAAATTGGGGAGGATGAAATTAAGCTGTCTTTGTTAGCAGATGATTGAAATATAAAGTAAAAAAAAAACACTAAAGAAAAATAAAAATTCCAAAACTCTCCCATTACACATTAAAATGATCAATTACACATAAAAATTAACAAAATACACAAAATCCCTGGTCTGAAAATATTAACTTCAAACTACTCAATTTTTTTCAATCTACTTCTCTTTGGGACAACTATCTTACTTTCTAAAAATCTGCAAAAGACACATTGTTGGATATTTTCTTGAAAATAATTGTAATGCTGCTGAGGGGTGCATTTTATCATGTATGTAGTTGTGATTTATTTTCATTAAGATAGATTAAATTAAGATAGGTAAAATATTTAGGTAAAGAGCCTTTCTGCAACTTCCAATACACAGAAACTAAATAGGATAAAAAATTAATAATCAAACAATTCGGGGATTATTTAAGTTGCTTTTGATGGGATATAACAGAAACTATTTTGAACTTGTTAAATAAGAAAAGGAAGCTCATTGTGGAACAGAGCACAGATTGAGGAAAACACTAGAACTCAGGAATGGAATCTGACACATACTTGGAGTGTTTTGCATTCCTACAGTGCTGGTGTCCTGTGTGTCATTTCTAATTTAATTCTTTTGATCCGCAGACCTCCTTTTGGTTAGCCTCAGTTCATGTGTGAAAATAGTGATTCTCTCACTTTTGCTCTTAATTGGCATGCTCCTGCGTTTATCTTGTGCAGAAACCGATTTGTTAGTTTCTGAATCCCAATTAAATGAAATATCAGAACAAAATGTACATGCCCAATTTACACACGAGTGGTGGTCAACATCATTATGCATGAACGAAATGCATCGAGATATCACTTTACACCCACTGGAGTGACTACAACTATAGAGACCGACAATGCTTAATACTGGAGGTATGACAATGCTGGCTGACCACACTGCTAATGAGAGTGTGGGATCATTTCCAAAAACTCGTCCTGCTGCCTTGGCCAATAGGTGGTTTCTTATAAATGTAACACGGGTATTCCATATCCAGGTATCTGACCATGAAAAATGATAAGATATGTCTAGATGTCTATATCAAGGTTCATTCAAGAATGTTCATGGCAGCTTTTATCTATCTATCTATCTATCTATCTATCTATCTATCTATCTATCTATCTATCATCTATCCATCCATTCATGTATCCATCTCTCTCTCTCTCTATCTCCTCTATCTATATCTCTATATCAATCTATCTATCCATCCATCCACCTATCCATCTCTCTACCTATCTCTATGTCTGTCTCCCTGTCTCTCTATCATCTCTGTCTCTATATCTGTCTGTCTCTGTATCTGTCTATCTCTATATCTGTCTATCTATCTATCTATCTATCTATCATCTATTTGGTTTTGCTTATTGTTTTTTGTGGGCTTGTTTGTTTGTTTGTTTTTGGTATATTAGCTCCAAACTGTGAATAGTCTAAATGCACACTGAGAGGAGAATAAAAAATTGTGGTTTGGGGGCTCCTGGGTGGCTCAGTTGGCTAAGTGTCCAACTTCGGCTCAGGTCATGATCTTGTGGTCTGTGAATTTGAGCCCCGCGTCAGATTCTGTGCTAGCAGTTCAGAGCCTGGAGCCTATTTCAGATTCTGTCTCCCTCTCTCTCTGCCCCTCCCCCACTCGTGCTCTGTCTCTCTCCTTCTCAAAAATAAATAAGCCAAAAAAAGCCCAAAAACCTGTGGTTTGTCCATTCCATGGATGATAACCCAGCAATACACAGGAATGGCCACTAACATATACAACAACACTGATGTATCTCAGAAACATATTGAATGAAAGAAAGCAGGAGTAAGGGAATCTGCATTATTTCATTGTCCCATGACAAGCAAAACTAAGCCATACTGATAAAACTTATAATGATGGTTTGTGGAGGGCAGGAGATTGACTGTAAAAAAGAATGAAGACATTTTTTTTGTGGTGACAGAATAGTTGATATAATGACCTGTGTCTTAGCTCCACAGATTACACATTGGTTAAACCCCATCAAATGGTACTCTTGAGAGCTGTGTATTTTACTATATGTACATTACATTTCAGTGAATCAAAGTAAGCAATGCATTAGATTGAGCCATATGAAATTGCTTATATAAGATCGTGTTTAGTTACAGAATGGCATTTTTTATACAATACAGTTTGTTAATAGTTTTGGCTTCTGGGGAAGATGTGAAAATTCTCCTTGAGACTTTTCTGTGACTTCTCTAGAGGAGATGGGTGGAGGAAGAGGAGGGAAAATAATGAATTTTGGATAAGCAGTATGTCCTGGAAAACAGGGAATGGTGTAAGTCCACTGTCCTCTCCCCTTGGTGTGTAGTGGTGTGTGCACATCTGTGTGCATGCATGTGTGTACCTGTGCATGTGTATATACATATCTGTGTGCCTGCACTTGTGTGTGCATGTATGTTTCTGTGTGTATGTGAGTAGATGTGCGTAGGCACATGCCTTTATGTATGTATGCTGCGTGTGTGTGTTGGATGTATCTACAAATGAATTTTTAACACCTGTCAAGACCGCCATATGTTTATTGCATATGGAAAACACTAAGTTGCCCTTTCTGCAAGAGAAAGGGTCATTGAGTTTCAAGACAGGTTGGACAATTTATGTGGTTGCTCCATGTGAAAACGATTTTCTTTCTGAAAATCGCAATACCCACTTTCGCTCAAAATATGTATTTTTACTGGCTGAGACTTATTTTCATGCTGTAGGGCTGAAATAAATTTTGTGAGTTTTTAGCAAATCCTTCTTAGCCTGCCAGGGACCCTACCATCTGAATGCACTTGTGGAAAATATTGAGAGGAGGCTGTTGAGATGCATTGGTTTATTGGGAAACTGAAAACAGTAAATAGTTAATTGAGTAGAAAATAGGTTTGGCAAGGTTTTATGAGCTGGAGATAAAAGTTGATAGACTGGACTCTGGAATCATACAAATGAAAATTTATATTGTTCAAACTCGACTCAATGGCCTGTGACAATCGTGGGTCAATTGTGACTCTGGCCAGGGGCCTTGGAAAGATACGTGGGACACATGTTCCAGGATAGTCACTATGGACATGGCATGGACAGATTCTCCTCTTGCTTGGGACCCCCACCCATTCTTTGGTGAGTGAAAAACAGCCAACAGTGGCATAACCATGTAGCACTGTGTCAGTTGTGTTACCCCATTGGGGTGTCTGTCAATTGTGAAGAGGTCCAATTCTGGGCCATATGAGAGAGACCTCTGTTCTATTAGGTAGTTGAATCCATTGCTCCTTCAGAGAAATTTGGTTTACAAAACATGCTGGAGTTTCTAATGGGAAATGAAACAGGAAATCAAATAGTATAACTAAACAAGAGAGTGTCTGGGTGGCTCAGTTGGTTGAGCATCCAACTCTTGAATTCAGCTCAGGGCATGATCCCAGGGTCATGGAATCAAGCCCCACATCAGGTTCTGTGCTGAGTATGGAGACTGCTTGAATCTCTCTCCTTCTCTCTCTCTCTCTTTCTCTTTTTCTGCTCCTTCCTGCCCCTGATGATGCTCTCTCTCTCTCTCTCTCTCTGTAAAATAAAAAACATAAAACAAAAACAAAACAACTAAACAACAAAAGGCAAGTAGAAAGTAAATAGAAAACCAGTTTCCAGTAAAACACTTCAATAATAATAATTACCTGTGTGATAGCACAGCTAATAATTCTATGGTAATTACAATGTGCCAGGGAATGTTCCAAGTACATCAGATATACACACTCATTTCATCAGAAAATCCTGTGACATCTGTACTAATGTTATCTGCATTTTACAGATGATGGAACTAAGTCACAGAGAGTTTAAATGACTTGCCCAGGATAGAACAACTAAGTAGCAAACATGGGGAGTTAGGCAGAGTACTTGATTTCCTAGCAATTTAATAATATATCTCTGAAAATTATCTGGAGTTTGATTTGTATTCGGATATTAGCACCCTACTTAGCACCCTAATTAACAGGCATATACATTTGAGTATGTACATATGCAAAGCTCTACACACATGAACACCCACACACACATTCACAATCTCATAAGAGAAAGAGCAAGAACGATCTTTGGAGTTAAATCTGCCTTTGGCAGCTGGGTGACTTTTGACACACCACTGAAACTCTGGACTTCAGTGTGTCTCAGATGGAATTTGTTTTTCTAATGCTTTCCCTAGGATTAAGGAATAGTAACTGGAACTAAAAAGACATTAAAATACCTGGCAAGTTTCATTATTTTATTATTAATATTCTATTAATGAGAGTTACTTATTTTTTAAACTTTTTAAAGGTTTATTATATTTTTGAGAGAGAGAGAGAGAGAGAGAGAGTGGGAGGAGGGCAGAGAGACACACACACACACAGAATCTGAAGCAGACTCCAGCCTCCAAGCTGCTGGCACAGAACCCAATGCGAGGCTCCAACCCGCAAACCATGAGATCATGACCTGAGCCGAAGTCAGACACTTAACCAACTGAGCTGCCCAGGTGCCCCAAGAATTATTTTTGTAATTCTTGTCTTGGTTGATTTGGGGCCTCCAATCAGCTATTCTTCCCAAATTATCCTTTTTATTTTCAAAATATTTTTCCCTACTAGATGACAGGGTAGACATACACTCAGCTTTCAAAATCTCAGAATTTAGAGCTCCTCTTCAACAGCCTCTTTTTCCCTCATTGCTCTTACAATTGCTTGCTCATTCTCAAAGTAGAGAATGACATTTGACCTTTCGTTGACTGTTTTTACGCAGTGTTTTGGCAATTCTACATTACGCCCATGGCTGGCCTGGAATGAAGTTTGCCCTTGTGAGTACTTTAGAATATCTGACTTCTCCCGAGCCTTCCAATTACAGTGGTCTTCTCTATGTTTGCACTAGTTTCACAATACAGATGTGATTAAATTGGATCCAAGGAGTCATAAGAATAATCTTAGAAGCCTTCTGTAATTTCTCCTTGCTGAGTTAATCCTTTTCCCCCTCTATTTCTGTAGCTTGCTTGTGATCCTGTGTTAATCCTAATTATGGCCTGTCTTGGTCAGCTATCCATCATCCATCTACCAATTTTCCAAGTCTATCTATCATTAATCAATCATTTATCTACATCTATCATATCATATCTATAGTTATCTATCATCTATCTATCTATCTATCTATCTATCTATCTATCTATCTACCTATCATCTACCTGTAATTGCCTTATTTTTTCTACTACCCAATGGTTGTTTCCAGGGTGTAATGGCCATGACTTGTTCTTGTTTTCTAATGTCTTACAGACAGCAGCATCATGTTTTATAAAAACCGGTACTTTAAAGAGATTTTTCTCCAAAACTTGTTTTGAATCAAAATAAATAGAAAACTATCATTTATTCTCCACTGCATGGATTTTTGTCCGACCTTCTCAACACTGATCTCCTACCACAAAAGACCGAACCCTGGGATACAATGGAAATACCCAGAGAAATCAGCGACACATGATAAATTGAGAAAATGCCAGTTAGGTAATCATGGGAAGGAAAGTGTAGCTATAAAATTCTAAGATATCATGACAAGAATCATGAGAATAGTTATTCTCAAGACACTGAAGGTAAGAAGGGGTATTACTGGAGAAAAGAATAGGTGCCCAAATGCTACTTTTATGCATTTTTTCAGTGTCAATTGTGTTTGTTAAATAATAGGCACAATTTTCATTTTTGATGTTCTTGAAGCAAGCATCATATTTATACAAGTCAACATGGCTGCAAAGAGAAAACTTCTCTGGGGAAATAACATTCCATTGGATAGCTGTGCATATTATTTTGACTAAGTGTATTGATCGCACATTATTGTGTACTGTCATACTTGAGTCATGTGCATATGAATCCAACATGTAGTTGGGAAACTATGGATATGACAACTTGGTGTTAGAATAGAGACATTGTATGCTCACAACACTGTGGTGTAGCCTGTGCCTTTCTTTGTATGGTTATAATTATAGTTATGAGGATTCCAAATGTGATTTTCTGAGCTAGGTTTGAGGGCATTTTCATTCATTCATTCATTCATTCATTCATTCATTCACTCATTCATTCTTGTTGACAGGAACCAATGCCTAACCTGGTGTTTGTCCCTTGTAAACCTTTGTTGAATATAATAGGATTAAAGCAATGGACATTTATGTACCATACTCAACACTAGATGTCAACAATAAAATGTATCTACTTTCAAAGAAGTTATGATTTAAGAAGTGGAGAGATAGGTTTATGGTTAACTGCAAATGGAAGTACTATCTATATGAAATAGAGATCGAATCCATGGAGGATAAGACAGGGCTTTCACCAGATTAAGACACATGAGCACAGCCATGACAGTGGGAAGATACAGGGGGCCTTAGGGTACAAGACATTGTTGATAGCATGGCCCACTATGGGCAGAGGCTGGGCACAGGGAGGACATGTACCATCTGAACCACATTCTGTTCCAGCTCCTGGTTTGGGCTTTGCTCTGTGGATAATAGGAATCCACTGAGGGATGGCAGTGGATACCTACACCAAATGCTTTCTCTCTGGGCAGTGACACAGGACCAAGATGGCAGCATAGACAAGGAAGTCTACATGGGGCTGCTGGGTCTCTACAGATAGAACGAACGTACTTGAGATGACAGTGTCTGTCATATTTGCCACACCAGAGTGGTAGTTAACAACTACTTTGCATATCACAATGGGTCCAAGTCACCAGGAGATAATTCCTGCTCATTTATTTATGTGCTCCCAATGTTTACTATAAGATTTTCCCAACATGCAAAAAATAGTTTGAAGGATAACTAAACAAGCAATTAAAACAAAGGTATCAGAGAAACTCTCCTAGATAGCTAGAAAGGAAAAACAACTTAAAAGTTCAGTAGAGCTGAAGTGTCTTAGATCAAAGTTCTCAGTAGAAACTATGCAGGGTGAACGATGATGGAATCATGTGCATCAGGTGTAGAAAGAAAGTAACTCAACACAGAATTGAAATGAAGTGACAGGTTCCTTCAAAATTATAGTAAAATAAAGAGAATTCCTGGAATGTTCCTTCCAGGAATGAAGAGAATTGGCCATGGTTTGACCCAAATGAAAGGCTGCTCTTCAGACCAACAGCAAACATGTCTAGAATGAAGATTCTACGAGAAGGAAATTATAATATGATAAAGGATGTTGTGATCCCTCCCAATGGCTTGAAGGAGTTAAAACCTTTCAGGTACAGCCATCAAAGGCCCTGCTTCACTTTATGTCAGTTTCAGTGATGAAGCCACATGTGGAATCCAAAACCTTGAGTGTCTTATGAGCATCCGTGTCACAGTGGAGGTCCTGCCGGATGCGAAGAGAGAGAGCAGGGTGGTTATGAGGGGCAGGTGTGAGGACAAGGAAGGGGTCCCAAACACGGGAATCTCCTTATAGGATTAAAAGTGGGAATTTTTCAAAGTCCTTTAACTTTGGAACTCACTTCACAGGACCTTAGGAATCCAGGATAATAGGTATAAGAATGTGAACTCCAAATGTAAAGTTATGGAAGGATGACCTTTGTGAGTACCACAATCACACACATGAAATTGAGTTGGTGAAAAATTTCTGAGGGTGAGATAGATTGTATTTGAACAGTTGTTTTTCCTATAACATTCCTAATTAAAAAATATATCTAGTATTAGAAACAGTTGCATTTTTTGTTTTATTTTATACATTTCAGGGGCGCCTGGGTGGCTCAGTCGGTTAAGCCTCCGGCTTCGGCTCAGGTCAGATCTCACGTTCGTGGGTTCGAGCCCTGTATCAGGCTCTGTGCTGACAACTAGCTCAGAGCCTGGAGCCTGCTTCTGGTTCTGTGTCTCCTCTCTCTGCCCCACCCCCTCTCACGCTCTGTCTCTCTCTGTATCAAAATAAATAAAAACGTGAAAAAAAATTAAAAAAAAAAGAGCCCATGTCATTATACATTTCAATGAAATTTATTTGAAAATCATTTTTTTCCTGAGAACTTTCTGCGGGTCTGACATTGGGCTAGAAATATAGAAAATAAAGAAAAATCTAAAATTGTTTTCCAGTGGCACCTGGGTGGCTCAGTTGGTTAAGTGGCCAACTTTAGTTTAGGTCATGATCTCGTGGTTTGTGAGTTTGAGCCCCATGTCGGGCTCTCTGCTGTTGGCACCTAGCCTGCTATGGATTCTCAGTCTCCTTCTTTCTCTGCCCCTCCCTCACTCATGTTCTCTCTTTCTCTCAAAAATAAATAAATAAATAAACGTTAAAAAAACAAAATTGCCTCTTTTATGACATTTATAATCTAGTGGAAGAGTCACTGAAGCAAGAAAAAAATTGAACTGCTGCCTGGTGTGTTAAGAGCTTAGAGGAAAAGACTCGAATGGCACAGAGAAAGACATTGCTTAAGGTTCATCTTGAAGGAGGGCATTCCATTCATAGAATCCCAGGGAGGATAATATTTCAGGAAAATGTTAAGGTGTGGAAGAGAGTCACCAGGTATGTAAGGGGTTTGTGTGTTCTACTGGTGGGGGTAGTGTCAGCAGACGTGCAAAGTGTAGCCAGGTGTGAGGTTGTGGATTGGGACGATGGTAAGAAATTCAAGGGCAAAGGGCAGGATAGAAATGTAGGAGTCCTTTTAGTAGACTTTACCTTGAACGAATTTAAACAAGGGAATGACAAAGTTAGTGCATTACAGGAATAACCAATAAAGAGGTATTTCTCTCTCTCTTTTTTTAATGTTTGCTTATTTAGTTTGAGAGAGAGGGAGAGAGAGAATGCATGTGTGAGTGTAGGAAGGGAAGAGAGAGAAATCCCAAGCTGACTCTACACTGGGTACAGAGCCTGACATGGGGCTTGATCTCAGGACCCTGGGATCATGACCTGAGCTGAAATCAAGACTCACACACTCAACTGACTGAGCCATCCAGATGTCCCCAGAGATAGTTTCAACTGTGAAAACAAACTATGGTAGGAGCCAGAATTACAGATATCTGTCCAGGACAAAAACTAGAGAGGTCTTACTTTTCATCTTATCACAGCATTATGGGGGTATTTTTATCACAGCAGATACAAATCTTAGACCACACGTGTAGGGATGTGTGAAATGTTACTTTTTGTGTTCTGTACTTATCCTGAATATCCTTCGAATGCTCTCCCACTAGCATGAGAGATGTAATCACAGGTAACTGACAAATTCATGTAACTGAGTTCCTTCCCAGCATCCACCTAAACCTTTTAGCCAAGGGTGTATTTAGGTCCTAGAGAGTCAGGGATGCTATCATCTCTTTCCTAAGCTGAAAAATTCTTTAATTTTTTTTAATGTTTATTCATTTTTTAGAGAGACAGACAGACAGAGTATGAGCAGGGGAGGGGCAGAGAGAGAGGGTGACACGGAATCTGAGGCAGTCTCCAGGCTCCCAGCTGTCAGCACAGAGCCTGATGTAGTGCTCGAACTCACAGACTGCGAAATCATGACATGAGACAAAGCCGGATGCTTAACAGACTGAGCCACCCAGGTGCCCCTAAACTGAAACCCTCCTAGTCATCCTGGCTGTTTGTCAGTCCCTGAGAGGTGATCCACAGGAGCACATCCCAATCTTTTGTGTCTCACACCGGGATCACCACCTGAAAACCTTCAAAACCAAATATTTGCCTATTTTCTTTAATACTTTTCTGTGCATTTTGTAAAAACATTTCCTTGAAGCAAGAGACACCTCAGGGTCTAGCTGTTGAACAGCACAAGGTCACAGGGTAACAAGAAGTCTTGCAGAAAGCACACCAATCGATATTCCATCCTTTGCCCTGTATTAAAACATCTTCTATTGAGACACTATACATTCAACTTTCTGTTGAAGTGTTTTTGTCCCCATATTTACACGTGAAGAGACAACGCTTACCAAATGATCTGTCAGGCAGTCAGGGTCACGGGAAATGATGAGGAAAGATTAGAAAGATTTGCTTTTTAAATTTCACTTCAGGATATTTATGGTGGTGGGAAGGTATCTGACTTGAATGAGAAGCTAATATCAAAAGAAGGCTACATTGTAAAAAATACATAAACAAGTAGTTCAACCAAATTGCCTTTCCAGAGTCCACATGGAGGGGTGAGACTGTGTAAAGTTAATAATTACGTTGCTATGGTTACTCTTCTTGATTGGAACGATACTGTTGAACAGTTGGCTATTTTAAGTTGACTTCAGGTAATGTTTAATTTATTGGGGAAAGGCACTGGAGTTGCATCCTGATGTATTTTTTAAATTTGTGTGTAGACCTATGAATCAAAATTAGAAATTAATTGTTTGCAGTTTATAGATTTCCTAAAGTACATATTTGCATTTCAAGAACACAAGGCTAGATGGTTCCTTTCCGTTTTACCTCTTTGGGGAGATTATCCTGGAAGACATAATGAAAATTTCCTTCAGTTGAGAGTTGGACAGAAGTAGTGTCATGTCCTTTTGCTTACGACATATGCAATCAAGATCTAGTTAATTAAAATCTTTGAGCCTTAGTGTTCTAATTTATATAGCACCGATAATCATCTTAATAGCATGTAATAAGATGTGTAGTAATGTGCTAGGCATCTGGGGCCAGCATCCTGGGCTGCTATTTCTGTGGTTACAGCTGTTAAAATTCCAGCCATAGGAAACAGAAGAAAATAGCTTGCCTCCACTCATTTGCAAACTTGGTGTGAATGGTTAACAACTAACGATATAAATGCATTTTGGGCGGCACACCCAAAAGGAACAGTAAAGGGGAGTCTACACTGTTTGGTATTAAATTTATGTGGCTGATGTCAGCGATGGAAAATCTTTCTGTACTACAGAAATGAAGTTGCCTCACTATGTGTAAATACATGCATTGACCTTTTTTATAGTATATGACACATGGCAAACTTTAGAGGAATACAGAGTGGACACTGCACAGTGGTTTCCTTCTAGAGACTGTGCCAAGTAGATGTCAAAAGACCCAGAAGGAGTGTCATGCCAAACCATACTGCAGTCTGAGGTAAAAGAAAATTTGGTAATACTAATCCAGTATTTATTTAAAATTTTTATACATTGTTGTGATGGTTAATTTTATGTGTAAACTTGACTGGGCCACAGGATGCCCAGATATTTGATCAAACATTCTGTGTTTTGGTGAGAATGTTTTTGGATGAAAAAATTTAGAATAAAATTAGAAAAATAGAGAATATTTAGATTAGCATTTAAATAAAGATGAAGTAAAAGAGATTGCCCTTCCAATTGTGGTGGCCCTCACCTAATCAGTCAACGGCCTAGATAGACCCGAATAAAATTGCCTGCCAAATGGGACATCAGCTTCTTCCTGCTTTTGAGGTTGGACTGAAACATCGACTTTTCCTGTGTCGCAAGCCAGACTAGAAGTATACCAGCAGCTTTCTTGGTCCTCAGTCTTTTGGACTCGGACTGGAACTATAACCTTGACTTCAGCTTGCTGACTCACTGTGGAGAGCCTCCATAATTGTGTGAGCCAATTCTTCATAATAAATCTCCCTCTCTAGATGGACAGATAGAAGATAGACAGATATAGATGGTTTTTGCATCAAGTGGTATTTTTCATGCCCTCTTATATTTTGCATCCAAAGTGAGTTTCTCACTTACCTCACTAGTCCTGGCCCTGCATGGGGCATATTAAAATATACCTCCCCATCACTTTGCCTTTAGAAACTCAGAGGCTCTTCTTGCCTTTTACCTGAACATTTTTCACATTATACTTGCAGAATCCATTCCTCCTTTCCTTCCCCACTGCCAACGTTTCTAAATTGCACCCAAACTGTTGTGATGGTATCCTGGTTGGTTTATTTTCCTTCAGGGCACATTATTCTTTGACTCATTTTTTCCCCTTTTGATTTATTTTTGTAAAAAGGCACTCTAACTGCATTAATATTCTGTTTAAAATCTTCCTTTACTCACCATTTCCAATATTCTTAGCACGGTACAAAAATTATGTTTCTTTACTTTATGCCTCTTGCCCTTGATAATGGCCAGTGAGCTCAAGTCACACAAAGCACCTGCCAAGGCCAAACAGGCAATGTTCTTTAACTGTGTCAGCTCTTTACATATGCAGGCTTTCCTACTGAGAGTCTAATGCCTCCCACTTATTTTCACCATCCTGCCTAATTTTATCACTCGTATATTATTTTTACTACCTCTGCTTGAGAAACCTTGATCTTTCCTCCCTGTGTTCTCATGGTACCTATTTTTAAAGTAGTATTACTACCACTTCTCACCTTGACATTTTAATTCTATGCTTAGAAATTTACCTCCCTGCCCTCCAACTAAATTCTTAGTGTGAGAGAGAGAGTGCCTTCCCTGTATTAAGAATTTTCTTGGGGAGACTGTAGAAAGTTTTATGTCATGAAAGAGTAGAGTTTTGGAGTTTGTGATTATGCAAGAAATAAGTTGGATGGCAGGAAAAACCTCTTAGAAATGAGAAATTCTAGGGAGCACTGGATGGCTCAGTCAGTTGAGCATTTGACTTCGGCTTAGGTCATGATCTCGCAGTACATGGGTTTAAGTCCCACGTTGGGCTCTGTGCTGACAGCTCAGAGCCTGCAGCCTGCTTTGGATTCTATGTCTCTCTCTCTCTCTCTGCCCCTTCCCTGCTTAAGCTCTGTCTGTCTGTCTCTCTCTCACTTTCAATAATAAACATTAAACAATTTACAAAAAATGAGAAATTCTCAGGGAGTATGGTGCCTAAAACTTGGCATGCTTGGTGCCTAATGACAGTGCGATCTATGTTTTAGGTTGTCTAGCAACGTGTCTAATACAGTAGTAAAGGAGAAACACAAGAACCACGTAATTTGGTGTGCAATGAATATGTATAGAGACAAACTCCTGTTCAAATGGAAAGATACAAAAAGCCATCGTTGAAAGAATGAGAAACTTGGAAAACTTTTTGCCAATTGGTGTGGGATTCAAAGTTGTTAATTTCTCGTTTACTGAGCTTTGTTCCAAGAAATTTAAATCTCTGGAGCCCTATTCATGTAAACACTGGACTTTTTTTTTTTTTTAACTGTAGAAAGGTCTTACCATCCCGCCAGTGTTTTGACTTGACTCTGTCTTGATATTTTGCATGCATTCACGAACTCCAGCCAGTACCTCACGTCTGCCTATGTTTGGATTGCTTTTTTTTTTTTTTTTGAGAGAGAGAGTGAGTGGGGGAGAGGAGCAAACGGAAGAAGACAGACTCCTAAGCAGGCTCAACCCTGAGCACAGAGCATGACATGGGCTTGATCCCATGATTGTGAGATCATGACTTGAGCCAGAATCAAGAGTCAGAAGTTCAACTGATCCAGCCACCCAGGTGTCCCTAGGTTGCTTTTAATAAAGGAACCTTAGTTTTATTTTCTTGGAATCTGAGTATGAGTTCTATATAATTCCTCTTGTGCTTTATTTTATAAGAAGGCTGTAGGGATTTGTCTTTGCCTGTGCTCTAAATTCCAGTCAAGATAAATGTGTTGCCTACCTTTGGTTCCATGTTTAATCCTATTTGTGAATCATGGACAAGCACTGAATTATCAAACCCCAGATTCTGCTAAAAATTCCTGGACATTTCCAGGTTGGGCTCCATTTACTTAAAAGTCCCAGTCTTCTTAAAAGGACCACACATTCTGTCCTTCCCCCCTGCCACTCAAATTTCTACATACTTCTTTAATTCCCTGAAAATGAAAAGGGAAAATGGATCCAGATTTCCCAATAGGCATTTTAATTAGGGCACATATTTGAAAATACTGTTTTCCTGGCAGGTTCTGAAGTCCACAGTGGTAAAAATCTCCCTATATAGGTAGCAGCATGGACATTCTCTTAAACTGTGTGCTTTTGTGCAAGTTCCTGAAATATAATTTTTCAATGCCATGCATCCTAAAGGGGAAAGAGTGCTTTCTTTTACACCTGTCACTCCACACCTTAAGAGAACATTTCTTATTTATACAGCTGTTAGTTTTACAAACTACTGGGCAGGTCAGGAATAGTTACCCTCAAACCACAAATGAGGTTAAGGTACCTATACCTCCAGTAAGAGACAGAACTGTAATCAGACAAGACCTATTCTCCCGAGCATAATATTGCTCCTACCATGCCATTTTATGATCATACCCCCATGGGAAACAGGAGATCTGAGATTAGAAAAAAGAATTAGAATCTTTGACTTTACATATTTGTTGCTTGCCACAACTAAATCTTCCACCATCAAGGTTGATTTTTTTAAAATGCAAACTGGAGGTTTAAACATCCTTTTTAAAAAATCCCAGCAAAGATGTATCATTTAGCTTAATTTTCTTGCCATGATGTTTGTGCATTGAAGATCGGAGATGTCTGCTAGGGGAGTCATGCCAAAAGTTGAATATGATCTTTGCATGCCGCTGACAGTGGAGTGGTCCTGATGGAAGGCACAGCTTTACCTGCAGGACCCTTGGCCTTCAAACTCTGCTTTAGGGTCGATGGAAATGCCCCCTCCTGTACTTTCACATACCGTTCTTTAGATAGGTAAGGACTCAGAGCCATTCCATTCCATGTTAGAGCTTCCCTTTCTGGGTCCTTTTCTGGGACAGTCTGGCACACTGCTCTCCTGGGAAACTGTGCCGGACATTACCAATGCTGTATTTATTCTTGGAGGAAAGACTGGCTAACTTCAGAAGGTGAGTGTGCCCTACACGCTACAGTATTTGCTGACAAGACCAGCCAATGTCTACACCCCGAGGTTGGAGATGATCCCCTCCCTTGCTGGCATAGTTTGCTTGAATCCACGGAGCCCTGTGGCTCCAAGGAGGCCACGGAGGACCATGGCACAATGGGTAAGTCTTATTTACTTCCCCTCTAGAGATGTGACTCCAAAAATATGTATCAGATAGTCAATTAACTCTTCTGCAAACAAGAAAATCACCACCTCACTAATGTGTTCAACAATAAACATTTCCCAGGATTTGTATCCTTTTTGAAAGTTGCTGATGGCTTACTGTGTGAGAGATTCTGCTAAGAGAACACACTAAAGCTTGTTCTGAAATCCAGGACTTAAAGGTTTTGTTGGGAAATTTAACCCACACTGACTCTGCCTCCATGCAGCCTAAACTTCTCATCCTGGATACGGCTAAGATTCTACCAGTTCCCACCTTTCTAATCAAACTAGATGCTCCCAATAAGTAAATGATATAGCTGTCAAATTCTGGACACAGCGAAGAAAATTATTCAGGTCTGTGTTTCCTAAAGGTGTTTGCTATAACCTTGTTGTACTACTCCCAAAAGTGCAATACCCACAGAGGCTAATAGAATATTTTCTTTTTAAAATTAAGGTTATCACTCTTGCCCCTCAGAAGGTCTGTCTTCTTATCCAAAACTATCGTGACTTACAGATTTCTATTGCTAAAAATAACCATTTCTAGGAAAGCATTGGTCATTATATCACATCAAGCCAAATATTTAAACCAAGTGAATATGTCAGAAAAGCTTTAGTTAGGGATTTGTATTCTGGGGAGAGGACAGATTCCCTTTGGCTTCTGTAGAATGTCTAGGGTCTGTTATTGATTTGTCTAGGGGTTATTTCTCCCATTTCATTGGCTATGTGCTCAGGATCTTTGAATCTTTAGCTCAAACCAAGGTCTTTTTGAGCATAAGACTAATGCACCCACATCCAGGGTCCTGCTGGAAAATTCCCTTTGGGCTGTCTCCTCAAGTTCATGGAAAACCTGGATGTCATACTTTCTTCATCAGTTCGTCTTCTTGTCTTCTCCACCTTGGAAAGGTTACCAGGCCAGATGTTGAGAGATATCCGACTACCTCTCCCTGTCCTTCATCTCAGCGGGTCACCAATGCATGACTGGGTCTTCTGAGCGTGTAGCCTCTCCTCTCTCCCCAAAATACATTGATCCTGGTTTAGGTACTAGAGTCTTCTCTTGATATTTTCTGTTTTACTTCCTTTCAATCTGTTTTGGATTCTCTGATGAAATGATCTTCCTAAAATATAGAAAAGGAGCATCCCATTCTTTGCTTAAAAACTCTCTATTTCTCCTTTAGGGATTTTCCTCTCTTTTAACAACACATTTTTTTTAGTGTGGTAAAATATATATGCCATATATTTTATAATCCTGAACATTTTTTTAATGTTTGTTTATTTTTGATAGAGAGAGCGAGTTGGGGAGGGGCAGAGGGAGGGTGGGGACAGAGGATCCGAGGTGGGCTCTGCACTGAGAGCAGCAAGCCTGATGTGGGGCTCAAACTCACGAACTGAGAGATCATGACATGAGCTCATGATCAGATGCGCATGCAAACTGAGCCAACCAGGCGTCCCTCATCTTGACCATTTTTAAGTGTACAGATGAGTGGTATAAAGTACATTCATATTGTGCAGCCATTACCACCATCCGCCTCCAAATCTCTTTGCATCTTTTAAAGCTGAAACTCTATCCCCAGTAAACTCTAGCTTCCCATCTCCCTCCCCCAACCCTTGGCAACTACCGTGCTACTTTCTGTTTCTAGGAGCATGACTGCTCTAGGGACTTCATACAAGTGGAATCACATAGTACTTTTCTTTTTGTGATTTTTGTCACTTAGTCTAATGTCCTCAAATTTCAATATATTGTAGCATTCTACCTCATTAAGGCTGCAGAATATTCCACCATAAGTATCTATCACTTCCTGGTTCATCCATTCATCTTTTTCATCCATTCATCCATCAGTGGGCACTTGGGTTGCTCCCACATTACAGCTATTGTGAATACTGCTGTATGAACATGGGTGTACAGATCTCTATTTGAGACCCTGTATTCAATTATTTGGGTCTATATTTGGATGTGAAATTGCTGGGTCACATGATGATTCTATATTTAATCCCTCGAGGAACTGCCATACTGATCTTTACAGTAGCTGCACCATTTTACATTCCCACCAACAGTGTACAGGATTTCAATGTCTCTACATCCTTGTCAACAGTCAACACTTGTTATTTTCTGTTTTACCCCTTGATAGTAGCCATGGCAATGTGTGGGAGGTGGTATTTCATTGTAGTTTTAATTGCATTTTCCAAACAATGAGTGATGTTGAGCATTTTTTCTTGTGCTTATTGGGCATGTGTGTTTGAGGAAATGTCCATTCAAGTCCTTTGCCCATTTTTGAATCAGGTAGTCTGTTTTTTGTTGAGTTTTAGGGGTTCTCTATATATTATGAATAGTAATTTCTTACCACATATATGGTTAGTAAATAATTTTCTCTCTTTAGGTAGATTGCCTTTTCATTCTATTAATGGTGTCTTTGTATACATATATGTTTTTAATTTTGATGAAGCATGATTTATGCTTTCTTTTATTGTTTGTGCCTTTAGTTTAACATCCAAAGAATCATTGTCAAATTCAATGTCATGAAACTCTGTCCTGTGTTTTCTTTTAAAAACTTTGTAATTTTAGTTCTTATGATTGAGGTCTTTGATATATTTTGAGTTAATTTTTATATACGATGTTAGGTAAAGGTCTGCAATGGTCACAGTGTTTGTACTTCTCCCAAATTCATATTTTGAAATCTTAACCCCCAAGGTAATGACATTGGAAAGTGGAATCTTTGGGGGTGATTAAGCCATGAAGACAGAGCCCTCATGAGTGAGATTGATGCTTCTTCTACCATATGAGTTTTCAGAGAAAAGATGGCTATGAGGAAGCAAGTTCTCACCTGATACTAAATCTGCCTGCAACTTGATCTTGGACTTCCAGCCTATAGAACTCTGTGAAATAAATTTTGTTCATAAGTTACCTAGTTTCATTGTGTTTTGTTATAGCAGCCAGGACAGAAAGACAGTATTCAACTTCATTCTCTTGAAGGTGAATATCCACTTTCCCCAGCACCATTGGTGTCCAGACTCTTGTTTCCTGGTTGAATGACCTTGGCATCCTGGCTGAAAGTAATGTGACCATATTACTTTCTGGGATCTTTATTGTTTCATTGCTTTATATGATTATCTTTACGCCAGTATCATACTGCTTTGATTACTGTAGCTTTGTAGTTCTTCTTTCTCAAGATACACACACACACACACACACACACATATTTACTATTTGAGGTCTCACATAAGTTTTAGAATAGGTTTTCTATTTCTGTAAAAAATTTTTTGGTGTTTTGATAGTGTTTGCATTGAATTTGTGGATTGCTTTGGGTAGTATGGACATTTTAACAATATTAGATCTTCTAATCCATGAACATTGATGTCTTTCCATTTATTTATGTCTTCTAATTTATTTCAACACTGTTTTGTATTTTAATTGTAGTTGTTTTTCACCTCCTTGGTTAAGTTCACTCCAAAGTAGTATTTTAATGCTATTTTAAAGGGAATTGCTTTCTCAATATCTTTTTCAGATTTTTCATTGTAGTGTGTAAATATCCAACTAGTTTTTAATGTGTTGATTTTGTATCCTGTTACTTTATAGAATTTGCTTATTCATTGTGTGTGTGTGTGATCTTTAAGATTTTCTGCATATAAAATCATGTCGTCCATACACAGAGACAATTTTACTTCATCTTTTCCAATTTGGATGCTTTTTATTTGATCTTCTTGACTAGCCGACTTGGCTGGAAAATTCTCATTGAATGAAAGTGGTGATAGTGGGCATCTTTGCTTTTTCTTGATCTTATAGGAAAAGCTCTCTGTCTTTCACCACTGATTATGTTGTTGCCTGTGGGTTTTCCACACATGACCTTTCTTGTATTATGACATCTTTCTTCTGTTTTTGAGTGTTTTGTTATGAAAGGGTACTAGATTTTGTCAAATGTTTTCTGCATCAACTGATACTATTATGTGGTTTTTAGTCATTTATTCTGTTAATATGATATATATTATTGGTGGATTTTCATATGCTAAACCATCCAGCAGTAATTTCTAGTTGGTCATGGTATATAATTCTCTTAATATGCTAAAGAATTCAGTGTTCTACTATTTTGTTGAGGATTTTTGCATCAGTGTTCATAAGGGACATCGTTACACACACACACACACACACACACACACACATATAGTAATGTGTTTGTCTTGCTTTGGTATCAGGGTAATTTTCATAGAATGAGTTAGGAAGTGTTCCTTCTTCTTCAATATTTTGTGAAATATTGAGAAGGATAGTGTTTATAAGAATTTACTAGTGAAGCCAACAGATCTAGGGTTTTTCTTTGTTGGCAGATTTTTGATTACTGAATCATTCTCTTTAAGTAGGTACAGGTCTATTTGGAGCCTTTTTCTTTATGAGTCAGTCTTGGTAAGTTTTGTAAATGGTAATTGTCCATTTCATCTGGCTAATTCAGTGTGTTGGTGTATGATTTTTCATAGTACTCTCAGAATCAGTTTTTGTTTTTGCAGACTTGGTAAGAATAGCCCCACTTTCATTTCATTCACTTTCATTAATGTTCTGATCTTGGTAATTTGCACCTTCTTCCTTTTTCTCCTAGTCTATCTATCAGTAAGTTTGTCAATTGTGTTGGTTTATTCAGAAAACCAACATTTGGCTTTGTTCGTGCTCTCTATTGTCTTTCTAGTCTTGATTTCATTTAACTCTGCTGTAATTATTATGATTTCTTTCTTTGTAAGCTTTGGGTATAGCTTGTTCTTTTTCTAATTCCTTAAGTTGTAAAGTTGATTTTAGAAATTTCTTCTTTCGTAAGGTGAACATTTATAACTATAAATCTCCCCCGTGGCAGTGCTTTTGCTGCATCCCATAAGTTTGGGGATGTGGAGTTTTATTGTCTCAAGATATTTTCTAATTTCACTTCTGACCTCTTCATTTAGTAACTCGTTGCTTCAGAGCGTGTCATTTAATTTACACAAATTTACGAATTTTCCCATTTTCCTTGTGTTACTGATTTCTAACTTTATCTTAATTGCAGTTGGAGAAGATACTCCATCTCTTTAAATATATTGAGACTTAATTTGTGGCCTGATGTATAGTCTGTCCTGGAGAAAGCCTCATGTGAACTTGAGAAGAATGTGTATTTATTCTGCTGTTGTTGGGTAGAGTGTTCTGTGTATGTCTTTTACATTTAGTTGGTTTGTCTTCTCCATTGCTTTTTCCATGAACTCTATCCTCTTTAGTGTGGCATTTAAGTCCTTTGTGGTCATTTTCATAAAATCCTGCCAGTTTTGCATCCTGTTATCCCCAAGGTTATTCCATGTGATGGCTATGAAGATTCATTTGCCAATCTGGATGCAACATGATCTTTCATCCATTGCGGTCTCCACCCTGTATGTTCTTTCTCTATTCTCTACTTACCATTCTAAACCTTCTTGTAAGACCCAGAACACATGTCTCTCCCTCAAGGAAAATGTTCTGGTTTTCTGCAGGCTGCTTTAGCAGTCCCTCCCTAGGTTCCTAGAGTAGTCTGTGCTTGTCTATATTAAGAATGCATTACAGTATGTTGTAAATGTTTAAATGTCCATATCTTTTAGACTCTTCTTAAGTTCCCAGTGCCACTACAAAGCTGATCATTTGTTTCCTGAATTGAATTACAAAACTTGACATAGTCTTTCATTGTTAGCTTCTTAAATGACCCGCCCCAATTGATGAGAGTTTCAAAAGGAAGAACAATATTTATTCAATAGAATTTTCATCGCCCGTCTTACCGGACACGCACCCACACACAACACAATGGAGATATTAAATAAAAGTTTAATGAGTGAAAAACTGGTTCTCAGCCCTGTTGCCTTCTCTGTTTAAAGTTTCTTCAGCACTGCACATATATGATTTTTGGGTTTTGTTGGTCTTTGTTTTGTTTTGTTTGCATCCAGATGAATGAGCAATGGTGTTTCCCTTGGTCATGGTGTTGGACGAGGCCAGGTCTATCTCTGTCTGGGGTTGTTCTGTGATGAGTTCATCTGCTCATTGTTCACTGATTAGAAAAGACTGTCACATTATAGGATAGCTCAGAGTTCAAGATTATTGGGACTATGGGCATATCATTTTTCCCATTTAAAATTGCTATGAAATGGAACATTAAGCTTGATATAGATCACATTTCAATATCATCTCTGGCTCTCTGAAACTTGCATAAGTAGCCATTGTAAAATTTGGCCTGCTATATAATCAGTGAGCTGCAAAAGGACACCATCGAGGAGGAAACATCATTGGAGCCATGGCATATATTATATGCTGGGTACAAATGACACTGGACATAAGAAAGCACATAAGCGTGCATGACAATCTCACTTCATTGTGTGATGTGACACACCCAACACCCTTTCCGGCCCTGTCCATTAGGACTGGTTAAGTGAAAAAGAAGGTGCAGAACTGCATTTTTTTGTGTGGAGTTAATGTAGGTGCATACACTGCCAATTTTCTCACACTCCTTTTGGATCAAGCTCCAAAATAGGTACATGATGGAGTTTTGGCACCTACACTGGTAACTTCCCAGGATGGAGTGGTGAGAAACTGGGAGCTGACTGGAAGTTTTCATGAATTTGGTTATTTGTAGCTGTAGTGTCATAAGGCTAGTATTGAGTGCACCTACGATTGTTTCACTAGGCTTTTCTCTTCTCTCTACCTTTCCCTCACACAGGGTCCTCCTATCTTTGTTACATGAAAGAACACGTTAATATCTAGGGGATCCCTTCCTTATCCAGTCTCCGAACACTTTTAACATTAGAGGAGGCTCTGCCTCAGGATTTTCATGTGACTTGGCAATTATGAATGAAGAGTCCTGAAGTAAAAATTACTAAAAATACCCAACATGTGTTATGTTCTGACACTTGGCTGCTTCTCACTTGGGTTACCTAATAGTGCATCGCAGTGCCAAATGGAGTAGATTAAAACACCAGCCATTGATTATGTCTCGTAATTCTGTGAGTTCACTAAGCCCTGCTGAGCAGTCTGTCTGTTCCATGTGGTGTTGGCTGAGGTTGCTCATGTCTCCAGAATCTCCTGGAAGTTCCATGGGTCTAGGACCTGCAGAAAGGCTTCCCTCCTATATCTCACAGTGGTGCTACCTCAGGTATCTCTATCTCTCCAGTATTCTCGACTTGTTTCCTTATAGTGTGGAAACTGGAACCCAAGAGAGGAGTGAAAGTTGCCAGGCCCATTAAACCTATAACTGGCAAAGTGTCAAATCAGAAGCTCATCACAATTTGAGGGAAGGGACAGAAGCATGCCCTTAGAGGCCCGGGAACCTTTGTTGGAGGCCATCTTTAAAGACAACCTACCACTCTACAGTTCATTCCAGAGACTCCTCCAGAACTCCTTTGTTGAATCTTGTAGGCCCCGAATCTTGGGGTGAAGGTTGAGAGGGAGGGTCCAGTCTGAGTGTAAATAAAGATGCTACATAAATCTCACACATAAAGAAATTGGGGTGCAAATTGGACACCACAACATTGTGGTGTCATGCTATGAAATGCATCTTTTGCTGGATACTTTTCTTGAAACTTGAAACAAGTGTTGCAAAGAGCTTTCTGTGACAATTTTTGGAAAAGGACCTAGTTTCCCTTTGGTGGAATTCCCTGTCCCAAACCACTGGTTTTCCTTTGACAAAGAAGACCTCAGACAAATAGGGGGTAGAAGTCTGTACAGGGAGGCAAAGCCCTCACTTTCTACCTCACCTGGCTTCTTCAGCCATCAGACATGTAGTCAGGGTAAACTGCTCAACTCCCCTTGGCCTCTTTACTCACATAGAACCAAAAAATTTGAACGGCATTCTATAAAACTGTCAAAAATGGGTCCAGGTTCCCAGGCTTAACCTTAACATTGTAATCAATCAACCGAGTGTTTTTGTCTAAATTCTTCATCCAGAGGTATTAGGCTTTGTACAGAGAATCATGGGGGATGACTGGCTGAATATTTTCTATTCCCCACTCATGCTTTAGTATTATATAGACACGGATTCCATGTGCACTCAGGCATCATAAGGAGCTGTCAATTCTGGTTTTTGAAAAATGAACCAAACCTGTAAGGAATTCAAGTCCAGATAATGCTGTTTGGCACAGCACCTCCATGAATAATTCAGCTAATTTGCACCATAGTTATTTGCACATTATGAATGCACATGCTTTGAAAGTATTTCTGTAACTTTGCCATATTGCTTATTAAATGCGTGCTGAAAATGGAATGCCATGCAAACACATAAGTCCACGTTTAAAGAGGATGAGAATCACAACTCAGTGACCTTGTGAACAGTTTCTGCCACTTCTATAGACTATTTTTATATGATGGTAGTTAGAAAACAGTCTTTCCCTTTTAAAGGGTTTTGGAACAAAAATGTCTCATCACTAATATATCTGTTTGGAAAAGAATTAAGTTTCTTGGCTGTGTAGAAGGGTTACATTTTTTTTATGCTTCTATTATCTCTATTATCTCTATTATCCATGTTTTAAAATGCTATGGTTGGTTGAACAAACCTTATTGACACTTAATTATTGTTAATTAACAATTAATAATTGTTAATTATTGACACTCCTTAAGGAATTCCGTCATCCAGGAGTGAACAGGTGTGATTAGTAAGAGCAAGAGGTGATTGAAGAAGGGTCCTATCTCCTAGGACAGGGGTTCTGTTTCATTAGTTTCTAGGATCTTGCACTGGACACAGTTCTCCAGAGAAGCAGAACCAATAATGTATTTTTGCATGGAATTTATTATTTATTTATTTTTATTGGTAAGAATTGGCTCACACAAAATGGAGGGTGAGAAGTCCTCCAGTCCTTTACGTGCAAGCTGGAGACCAGGAAGGCCAACTGTGTAATTTGGTCCTAGTTTAGAGGTCCCAGAACTAGAGGAATTAATGGTATACATATTCGATGAGATGACATTTCTCAGCTCAAGCAATGAAGCAGGAGCAGATTGGATGGTGCCTACAAGATGGAGGAGGGTTATAAAGAATTTTACTGATTCAAATGCTAATCTTGTCTAGAAACACGTCAATAGACACACCCCAAAATAATGTTTAATCTGGGGATTCAATGGTCAAACTGACATGGAAAATTAAAAGATTTAATTTAGCATGTCATAGTATCTATTCCACAGTGCCTGACACAGAGATAAACAACCAAGGAACTGGACCATGGGAGCAGAATCCACACAACGGGTACAAGCAAAGATCTCATTTCTCGATAAGTGTGTCGCTCATGACATACACAGAGAAGGTTGGATATTCTGTTTAGAACTTTTTCCCCTTCCACGCATGGCTCCCTATTGAAAATGAATGGATGTGTTAGAATGTAGGGAGTCATAACTTTTTATTTGGAAATCTGTGCTTTCTACATAATACACAATTATTTTGAAATAATGATGGACAAAGGCTGCCTGGGTGGCTCAGTCCGTTAAGCATCCGACTCTTGATTTTGGCTCAGGTCTTGATCTCATGGTTCATGAGTTCAAGCTTAGAGTCATGCTCTGCACTGGCAGAGCGGATTCTATTTGGAATTCTCTCTCTTCCTCTCTCTCTGCCTTCCCCCCGACTCAAGCTTCCCCTCCCTTAAAATAAATAAATAAACTTCAAAAAAAAAAAGAATGATGGACTGAAATAATTCAAAAAATACATTTGCCCATCAAATAACAATACCTACTGATGTGTGTCCCCAACATATGTCTTGTCTTCTGTAGCCCGTATCTAGAATCATCTGGTGCAGGTATCCCAGATCACATTGTATTTAGGCCAACTCCATCTCTAACTTTGATCTTCGTGAATTGGCACATGTAAGTTCTTCTTACTATTGGGAGAATGCTTATCCCTCTGAAGATATAGCTCAAGAAAAACAGCACAATGCAATTTTAATATTATTGGCCAAATTATGTTGTACCTATGGGCATGAGATGACTTTTTCATAAAGAAAAGTTAGGTTATCATAAATCAATTTGGGCTTTTTATATTTGGTTTCATACAGAAAACACAACGGATTGCATAAACTTGCATCCTAACAAGGCCATTTAATTAACCATTTATAATCAGTGTTATTCTCAAACCTTTCTCTGTCTCTATTTAGATCAGTTTCTTGTTGCTGTAGCTTATCTGATGAAACCTGTCATTGTCACAATTCTCTTTAACTCTCCCCAACAACCTTTAATCCCTCAGTCTCTTTGAGAAAACCACTAAAGAAAGCCAAGTCTGTTTCTGAGCTAAGCCTAGAACAAACTGGGCACATCAAGCAACTCAAAAACACATGAAAAATAAATGCAAAAGTAAAAGATAGCTTAACTCAGGCCCATGTTTGCACAATTATTGTGGAAGTACATACATCGTGCTGGATGGAATTCTGACAGGGGAATTTAGAGAGCGAGAGCATTGGCAGTCTTCAGAAACGGCGGAGCTGACGTATTGAGAATCTAAGAAACAAAACGAATGAGCGGAGAGGGGAAAAGGGAGAGGGGGGCAAACTGAGAAACAGACTCTTAACTATGGAGAACATATTGATGGTAATGGGGGAGGGGGGCTGGAGGAAACGGGTGATGGGGATTAAAGAGTCGACCAGGTGTTGTGTGGAAGTGTTCAGTCACTATATTGTACACCTGAGATTAATATAACACTGTATGTCAACAAATGGAATTAAAATAGAAATTTAGAAAAAATAAAGGAAACCCTCTTAACAATTGTAAAAAATGGAATTAAAAAAACCCTTATAACAGGCCAGGCACTGAGCTGAGCTATGACCTGGGATACAGGCCTCCCAGGACACCTGGGAAGTTGGCCTATAATTCATCCAGTGTCAAAGTAAGTACTCAGGTGAGTGTTGGGTTGCTAGTATTAAGTTTTCAGTTATTTCCATGAACGAACAGGTACCCTGTTAGCCAGGGACTGTCAAGGGTGGTTGAGAAGGGCCAAGAAGGCACAAAAATCCCTGTGGCAATGACTAAGAGACGATGTTTACAGGAGGTTCTATTGGGTTCTTTACTCAGTTCTGGTTCAGGTGGGGACAGCATGGCCTTGCTAGGGGAGTGTGGCTGCAGGAAAAGTGGAAAGTGCCCCCACATTTGTGTCTGCAGGCTGAGGTCCGTGTATTATTCCTGGCCCTTCACCTTTGTCTGAAGGCATCCACTGTCATCCTGGGGGCAATCACATGGTCGGGCTCTGAGGCTTAGGGGTATTAGGATTGTGGCCCAATGACAAGGGGATGGAGTCGAGAACGGAATTCTATCGGTCCCTTCACTAACCATAATTACTGCACCGCTCCCTGACCTCTTCATCTCATGTTTGAGAACCCCCAAATCCTCAAACACATTTCCATTTATATGTAACTTCTAAATGTAAACAAAGATGATTTCAACATTGCCCTCCATCAGGATTGTCCATGCCCTAGCTCTACTTAATTAGCAAAAGCAAGTCAGAGGTGACAGTCATGTGGGGCATGTACTGATGGGTAATTCTGATTTCTGTTATTTCCCTAAAACGCTAAAGGCCACAGGGACTTTTAAATGGTAGTGAAAAAAAATGCACAAGCAAAAGTTATCATGATTTTTTTTGGAGAAATGATGCCATTAGTTCACATGAATGCTCTATTTAAAAATAGAGGCAGAAAATGAAGAAAAAAGCCCCAGGAAGGTAACCTTTAATTTGAAATTGGGTGCATTGTGATGCTCGTGCTGTACAAATCTGATGGTGTATTAATGTCTTCACATATATTATCTCAAATTGTACCTTTCAGTTATAATGGCTGTTCCAATAACATAATAGCCACTCACCTGTAATTATAAGTTTTCAAAGCCTGAAATGATTCCAATTGTTTTTCTCTGTACTTTCTATGTGCAAAGCTTTGTGCAGCCAAGAGTTCCAAAAGCCCGGTTTCAACTTTCCCTGTCTCTGTATATTGTCTCATGTTGCAATTTAAAATCATTTGGGGGCGTGCAGAGCACGGCAAAGATAGCACCAAGGGCATTTATGAGAAGGCGCTTCAACCTTGAGGACTCCGGTGACTTGTGTCTGCCACCCCGACACCCACCTTCATACATCTCAGCCCCATTTTCCTTTTTAAATGGACTCGGCCTAGGTCTTGCTCACTTTCCGCTGTCCTTGCAAATCTCATCATGAGACAAGGCCAGGTTACCCCTTTCAGAAGGGGGCTGGTTCTGTGGGCAGGGCTGGGAGCTGAACTTGGCCTTCTCTGCCACTCACTGAAGCACCCTGCTCCCCCAAAGACTGCTGGAGAGGGCATGCTGAGTAGTCTGTCCGAGTCAAACCATTTCCCTCTCTTAAACCCCATCCCCGTTCTTATTCCTGATTCTGCAAAAAGAAGAAGACAGATCCCACAAAACCTGGAGGGAAAAGTAGAAAGGAGCTCTGTTCAGGTTCATTAACTCCCCACAGGAGATCTCTTGGGGCTTAGACAGCTTGCTGAGCATCCTGGGGCTGTCACAAGACTACTGTTACAAGAGCTGTGTCAGCTTGGAGAGTGGAAGAAGGGGAGGTGGGACTTCTTAGGTATGATAATCAAGACACTATTGGGGAGGTGGAGAGGGTTAACTCATTGGCAAGAATGTAAGACCGGAGCTGAAGACATTGTCTCCCTATCCTTTCTGGCATTGTGTAACATGCACCTAAGTGTGCAAACACACAGGCATGTGCACACACACTCATGCATGCACACTCTCACGCATGCACACACAGTCACATGCATGCATGCACACAGTGGGGGAATCTTCCATACAGCCAAGTTGAAATGGAACAAAACCTGAAGAGTTATTCTCTTCTGATTGTCACCAAGATGTGAGGGGCAGAAATTGTCTCGCGGCTAGGAAAGGTGGAGATTGAGAAAGAGGCTCTGCCACCCAGGCACGGTTATGTTGGGGTCCAGGCATTAGAAAAGCAGGTTAGTGGTGATTTAGGTTTGTGGTTCCCAAGCTCTGGCAGACAGCAGCGACTCCTACAGGGCTTGCGATATGGAGCTGCTGGGATCACCCTTAGAGTTTCTAATTTTGTAGGTCTGGGTGGGGTGCAGGATTTGCATTTTTTAAAATATTTTATTTATTTTTGAGACAGAGAGAT
>PJEM01011370.1:0-54716 GCA_004023845.1 Helogale parvula
AGGGGAGTGACAGGAGCTCATTTTTTGTTTTTCTGACTTGCAGGTATCAACTTGAACTCAAGGACGACTACATCGCTAGAACTAACAAGCTGATGGAAGATGAAAGGAAGAATAAAGGTGACTCTGGGGGCAGGCCGTAGTTTTCCGCGCTGACGTAGGCTGGTAGCTTCCTCTCCCTGTTCCGTACTCTAAAACAGCCATCGCTTACCCTTCGTGTTCCTGCCAAAAGTACATGGTTTTTTGTTAATTTCTAAAGAAATACTGTTTTCTACTACGTTTTTGTGAGCCCTCACGTTTAACCTTTTGTATGTTCAGAAAGGTTAATGATTCAGCAGGATTCTATCCACCTTTAGTTCAGTGTACTTGGATAGATGTGATTGGCCAGAAGGTTGCAGCCACTCTTTGCCATCCAGTAAATGCTACTGTTAACCATGAGACGCTTCCTTTTTTACTTCAGGAAGATTTGAACGTTTCTGTCCCTGTGATCTAGGTTCCTCCTTTCACTCCTAATAACGTATTCTTAGGCTTCATGATGTTTTCACTTGACATAGAATCTTTTTTTTTTTTTTTTTTTTTTTAATGTTTGTGTTTTGAGAGAGAGAATCCCAAGTAGGCTGCGCACCATCAGTGTGGACACGTTGTGGGGCTTGAGCTCTTGGAACTGTGAGATCCTGATCTGACCCGAAACCAAGAGTCGGAGGCTTCACCAACTGAGCGACCCAGGCACCCCTCCTTGACGTATAATCCCTTAAACTCTTGTGTACATTAGCCGGATGGTAGGAAAGTTGGATAATTTTTTAGGCTTTCACACATTTGACATATTAACATATTTCTAGGAAGTTGTCGATGACAAGAAGTTCTGCGGGGGACCAGCCCACGCACCTCAGTCTAAGGGTCTCTGAGTAGGGGGTTGGTGTCGGCACAATATCTATAAGAAAGAAGACAGACAGCGTGAATGGTGGTAGTACCACACTTGACTAAGATAGTGTCTTATAAGCCATAGGTGATGACTTTTTTTTTTTTTTTTTTAATGATTACATAGTTTATGGTCCTTGAAAAAGTAAAAACATGTTCTGGGAAGGATCATTCTTATCAGGGAAGAGAGAACAGGAGTCAAAAAACAGGAATGAGGGAGTCTGTCTCTATGCATAAGATAAGCCCAAAGAATTTTCTTTGAGGAGTTTTACATTCCTTCAAGGCCCTTTAGCAGTTATCCAAGACGTAACTTTTAGACAGAGGATTGTGTTTGCCCCCAACAGCAGGCAATGAGCTGGAAACAAAAATGATGTAAGGGAAAGCTGGCGTCACTAATTGACCTAAGTTGATTTAAAACTTAAAAGTATATGCCTTTTTGTAAAGCAACGAGAAAGTCGTAGGTTAAACAGAAACCACATGTGCAGCCCAGGAGGTCAAATGTTGTTTCACAGTCTTTTGACTTGTTCCACAACTTCCCAAATAGTTCACCTGCGCCCCGGAGGCGTTGCCATCAGGGTCCCCTAATAGACTCTCCAGTGCCCTGGAGGCGTTGCCCTCAAGGTTGCCATGCAGGATGTTTTTTGGCCTACTGGGCCCCAACAAAGTTCAACTTGTAGTGGCAGTTTTCCACAGACTCCTGGGAGTGAGCCAGGGCTGGGTCCTTGGTGCTGACCGGCCGGGTCACCCAGGGCACGTCTGCTCCTCTGCAGCTCGGTCGTGGAGGCTGATACTTGCTTAGGTGTGCCTACCGTCACCTATTCAGCAAGTGAGGGTTTTGATGATCCGTCTCCTTAGACCGTGGTGGATGAAGTGAAAATGACAAAATAGCAAGTACAGAATCACCACAGACACGTCTCTCTTTAAGGACATTCCGACCTGTCGGCGTGCGGGCCCTGTGCTCCGCGCCGATGTGTAAGGGGTGACTGGGGGGCAGCAGGGCGAGGCTCGCCACCTGTTTGACCATTACAGTGACTTCCCGTCACTTGTTGAGTAACGGGGCTTATTTCCTACTCGCCTGCCGATCCGTTTTGACCTTGACGTCTGCTGCTCAGCTAACGAAATAAGGGTCCTTAGGGCCAACACAGCGGCCATAAGATATTAAACGACGTGTGTATTCACGAGGAGTACACGATGTTCATCGGTTGGCTCTTTCTTTCAGAAAAAGCTATGTGCTTGCAAGAGGAGCTCACAGCTATTACTTCGAAGAAGGAAGAACTGAGTCACTCTGTCAGTCGCGTCAAAGAGCTTGAGGTAAGTCTGAAGTCTCGTGTTGTGAAATCGACATCAGACGATATGTGTGCATCCTGAGCCTTGGTCCTCCTTGCTTTCCCCTGAGTTGACCCCTGGGCGTGTTGGGACTTGTAACCGTGTGACTAGCGGGAATGGCCGCGCTTCAGTTCACTGGAGGGTCTTCGTGTCCATCTTGGCCTCCTGGGGAGGCACAGGAAGAGGATGCGTGTTGGGGCCTAGATTCCTGCCTGAGTCCCGCGTCTCTCCCTTTCTGCATGTGTGCCTCTGGGCACGCTCTGTGACCTCACAGCCATCCGTAATCTCTGGGACGCCGCTGCCGCCGCTGCGCTGTGGCTGTGGAGGGAGTTTGGTGATGCGGTCTGCGCGAAGCGCACGGCTTGTACGCGCCAGCTCGTCCCTCGGCCTCTTCTCCCTCCCCCGCGCAGGCGGGTGAAAGTCCTGTCATGGTGTCAGGGCCTCACAGCTGAAAACAAGCTGAGACGCACTTTGCACAAGCCACTGTCACTTGACTTGTATTAATTGGTGCCTTTGCGGGGCACCTGGGGGGCTCAGTCGGTTGGGCGTACCAACTTCGGCTCAGGTCACGATCTCCCATTTCGTGCGATCAAGCCCTGTGCTGACCGTTTGGAGCCTGGAGCTGCTTTGGATTCTGTGTTTCCCTCTCTCTCAAAAAAAACAAAAAACAAAACAAAACAAAAAACCCTTGTATCCTGTCTGAAGGACAGAGCTGCAACTTTAGGCTCCTAAATTTGATGCACAGAATGTTTTTGTAGCATTGTATGCACAGATCATGTTTGGTAAGGAGTGACTTGGAGGACTCTGTTGGCTTCTGTAAGCACACTTGAGCTGTATTTGTACTAAAGAAGAGGAAGGCATCCCACAGGGCGTTAATGAGCTCTCCCCCTTTTATATTTGAAGAGATGTATCGCTGCAATCTGGGGGTGCTGTTGTGGGCCCTTAGTTGCGTCTGGAAAACGGGGATCCTCAGAAGCACCAGCTGGGTAGGTGCGGCCCGACGCGCTCCCTCCCGCCCAGCGTGTGGGCCAGGGCTGACTTGTGTAGTTGTGGTTCGGGTCTCCTTGCAGACCGAGACTTGGGTCAGAGGACCCGCGTTCAACCGTGGTGCCCAGCCTCAGGCCGCCTGGCGGCCTTGACTTAGGGCTGTAAAGTCACCGTGCGCCCACACACTGGAGCTTCTGTTCCAATTCTAGCTTGAGTTAGAGTCGGTCAGAGCCCAGTGTTTGGCAATAACCAAGCAAAACCACCTGCTGAACGAAAAGGTGAAAGAGATGAGTGACTATTCGCTGCTGAAAGAAGGGAATCTGGAGCTCCAGGCGCGAAATAAGTTACTTCAACAACAGCTGGAAGAGACCAGAAACGAGAACTTGCGTCTCCTAAACCGTAAGTCTTGTCTTGTTTCCTGATTGGGCTGACTTTGTGATGGGTCCTGGCTCAGCATTCTGGAACTGCTCTGTCCTGTAAGAGAGGGTTTAATTGGGAAGATTTGATAAAATTACGATTCTTGGGTTGAAGGTACTTTGTTTTCACTTGCTACCGTGAAATCGCGTCACCGAGAAGAAACTTCCAGCCATATACATGTGCCTCTCTGGCCCTGTCCTCGGCTCCCCTTCCCCAGACTGCTGGGCGCGTTTGGCCAGTGGGGACACCCTCTGGGGCTTGGAGGGAGGGAAGAGTGAGGTTGAGCTGATGGCTGGGATCTCCACCCACCCCCGGGTGCACTAGCCCTGCCCGGGCCTGGGCCTCAGCCAGGCAGGAGCCCAGGCCTTGGCTCCCAGGTGCTCTGCCTGCTGGCGCTCTCCATGTGCGGGAGTTGCTCCCTGCCTGAGCCTCGGGGGCCCGAGGAGCGGTGACAGCAGGGCCCCGGTCCTAGCCTGGGAAACGACCCCATCCTTCGTGGCTACCCGACGTGAGTCTCTCTCTATTCAATGGTCTTCTGATGACCTGAATTGAGGGCACCTTCTACTTTCTGCCTGGACCATCATGGGTGCCGCTGACACATGCACAGTTGAGATTGGCCCTCGGGACGGTCGTTGGCAGGTTCTGGCCGAGGTTTGTCCTGTGTGCCTTCTGTGGGGCCTAGAGCAGAGCGGCGGGCTTGCACGTGAATTTCCGGATTGATTTTTACTGGGAGTAGAAGCCTGGAGAGTCGTAAAGTGTGCGCTGACGTGCAGTAAATTCTTTTGTTCTGGGGTGCCTGGGGGGCCCAGTCAGTTAAGCAACTAACTCTTGATTTCAACTCAGGTCACGATCTTGCAGGTCATGAGTTCGAGCCCCATGTCGGGCTCTGCGTTGACCGTGTGGAGCCTGTTTGGGATTCTTTCTCCCTCTCTCTCTGTCCCTCCCGTGGGGATGCTCGCACTCTTTTGCTCTCTCAAAATAAGTAAAACTTAACATTTTTTTAAGTAATCCTTTGGTCCTGACATTTGTGAGTCAGGATTGCCTTTAGTCCAGTGAATACAATTAACTGTAAAGGAAACGGAAGAAGAGCATAAAGCCTCTTGAGTCGCTTTTGTTGGACGAACTGAGGACCTGAGGTTGGTGACGAGCGGGCTTTCCTTCCCCTCACAGACCTGTCTCAGCCCTCTCCAGAGCTGGTGGCTTTCCGGAATAAACTAAAGAAAGCAGAAGACATTATTGCATTTGAGCATAAGGAGTTCCAGACGCACAGGCAGGCCCTGCAGAAGCAGCTGCAGAGGGAGGTGAGTGCTGTTCTGTGCTCCGCCGGCGGCGGGGCGGGCGGCTCCGCGGGCCCGGAGACTCGGTGTTCGCCACAGTGGCATGAATCAGCCAGAGGGGCGTGTCGGAAACGGGCCCCCAGTACGCTCCTGCCTCCGGAGATGTTCCTTCTCCTGAGAAGGCTCTCGACGACCATGTGACCTTCGATCCCGGTAGTGATAAAAGCGAGAGGACAGGGACTCGCCTAAACACACAAGGGCTGAGTCCCGAGGTGCCCACCGGTAGAAGTATCTCCTGATTCTCCCCCTGTGACTCAACAGTGGCCACACTCTCTCTGATGCCTGCCTCCTGTCAGCTGTTCCAGCCGAGGGACCAAGGAGCTGGAGAACGTGTTAGTGGGCTCTGTTGTTGTTTCGTAGGGACCCGGGGGGCGACGGGTGTCAGGCTGCTGAGAATGGGCAAAATCGACAAGGCAAATCAGCCCAGTGCGAAAATTGTTGGTTTTGAAGTCAGCCGTGTCACTTGTTTTCCATTGATTTCTTTTTCTTCTCTACCTCTTTGCAGAGTGAACATTCTGCACAGCTGAGGGCCCGGATACTCGATTACGAGGCCCGGATATTCGGTTACGAGGATTCCGTAAAGAGGTTAACTGTACAGGTTGCTGACCTGAAATTGCAACTGAAAGAAGCCCAGACAGGTTAGACACTTTTGAACCTGTGTGTGTGTGTGTGTGTGTGTGTGTGTGTGTGCATGTGCATGCAGGAGAGACAGAGCAAGAGCAGATTCTGACACTTGTGAAACCGTCGTGGTGATTATTCAGTGACGTTGTGGTAGTTCTCCTAGAAAACTATAGAATAGATGTCCCCTTAGAAGTAAAACTCCTGTCTTGGGCATCTGGGTGGCTCAGTTGGTTTAGCGTCTGACTTCAGCTCGGGTCATGATCTTGTGGTTCATGGGATCGAATCCCATGTCGGACTCTGTGCTGACAGCTCGGGGCCTGGAGTCTGCTTCACCTTGTCTCCCTCTCTTTCTGCGCCTCCCCAGTTTGTGCTCGCTCGCATTCTGTCTCTCCCTCAAAAATCAATAAGCATTTAAAAAAAAAACTGTTTTAGGAATACCAACCAGGTCATCAGCTCACGGATGCCCCACAGCTTGGGGACAGCCTCCTGGCCCGAATAGGAAGGGCGTGGTGGTGACACGGGAGTCCCCACATTCCTCCTGAACCTGGGCTGTCCTTTTTATTCCCCTGATGCTAAGTCCAGCTGACACATCAGTGGTTTGACGCGTCCTTACAGATGAGTGTGTGCGAGAAGCAGGGGGCCAAGCAAACAGCACTGCTGCTAGCGGGATCGGAAAACGGTCTTGGTTTTCGGATCCCAGTTTTGAACTTGTCGTTTGACCTTGGGCCCTGTCCTTTGAACTTCCTTGGGCCGGTAGTTGCCGCCTCCATAACATGTGCCTGATAATATGTGCCGTGTCACATGACTGGAGGGGACGTGAGTTGGGCGCCTGGGCAGTGCCTGGGACACCGCACGCTGCAGGGATGGTCACTGCCGCTGTTGCATTCCTCATGTGTCACTGCCACGTGTGCTGCCGGCCTCTTCCCACCTCCTGACGCCTCCTCACCAGGGCACCGCAGCTTTCGTTCCTTCTTGAGCCGCTTTCTCAGTACTGGCGGCTGGCATGGGTTCTTGCTTCCTGGTTCCAAACGTTCCTCACTTGTCGCCTGCGCTCTGTCCTGTCTGGCCCTGGCCCTGTCTCACACCCTGCTTCCCTCTGGACGCACTTGTGTTCTCCCTGTTCCTCAGTGTCTCTCGGGAGTTCTGTCTGCTGAACCGCCCCTAGCGGGAGTTCCTGTGACCTCCTGTCCCGCAAAATAGTTCAAGAAGGTGGACCCTGTTGAGCATGGGCACCGAGGGGGGATGGACAGCGTTCTCAGGAGCTGCGTGGTGCTGGGAAATGTGGGTGGCGCCAGGCCATGCTCCCTGCTCAGGCTGGCCTGTGTCATCCACTCCTATTGTCACCCCCTCCCCGCCTGTCCTTCCCCCGCCATCACCCCTCACCCCCCATAAGATGGGAGCAGTGCACGAGCGCTCCTCGCAGCCCTGTGTCGTGTTGGCTCCTCGTTCTCTGATGAGAAACTCGGGCCCCGCGCTGACACTCTGGGTTTTGCCGTGGCCCTGGAGGTTCCGGGCCTCCTGCTACAGCGAGGCTCCTTTGGGATCTTGTGGTCGGATGTCTGCCATCCTGTGGTCGGATGTCTGAATGTCGACGCCAGGTGAGATAAAAATCATCGTAGATGGGTTGGTACCCGTGCACACCAAGTTCCTCAGCCAATTGAGTTGAGGTCTGTTTGGGCTTTGCCAGCAAGTAAGTGAGGAGCACATTTTCCATTTTCAGAGCCTTTTAGATTTCAAGGTTGCACATATGGATTGGGAGAACCTACGTTAGGAAAGGAGGCCTGTGAAGCCCTAGCTGCTACGTGCACGCTCTCGATAAACGTTAACCGTGAGGCTCCCGGGACTGTTGAATGTGCACGTTTGTCCTTCATGTTTTCATTTGTGCAAAGTACTGCTCTAGATCGCTTACGTCTGCCATCCCCCTTTTCCCGTCCCTTCTCACGTGGTCGTTTTGTAATCAGTAGCCCTGGAGAAGGAGGATGTACCGCAACACAAAGCGTTCTCTGCTCGGCCGTTCCATCGGCACAATACTGGGTGGCAACACGGTGGTGCCTCGCGACGGTGACCTCGGTGGGGAATTTTTGAAAACTGCTTTGGACAGGAAAGGCTGATGGTGGGCACGGTGGTGCCGAGGATGGCAAGTTATCCAAGTGCGAGCACTGAGAGTAGTTCCCCCGATTCTGACCTGGAGTTTGTCGCCAACACCAAGGCAAGGGTGAAAGAGCTACAGCGAGAGGCCGAACGTTTGGAGAAAGTTTTCCAAACTTACCGGCGAAGAGTTAATCCGCACCTCACACAAAGCGCTTCCGTAGCCAAGAGCCCGACACCCCTGCACCTGACAGCAGCTCTCGGGAACGCCACTTCCAGTGTCCCCGGATGACATCCTTCCACAGAGGATGAGGCTGTGGCTGAGCAGCCGCTGGCGGGCCTGCCCGAGGAAGACAGGAGCAGGGGTTCAAGGGCGCGGCCACCTCCAACACCCGGGGGCTCTCCCTTCCCTATGCCTCTCCTCCACTCCCCTGCCCAAGGCAAAAAGGAGCCTCCTTGATATAATGTCTTTAGAAGGTGAGCTGCTGCCAAGAGGGTTGTTGAAGGATGCTCTGCGAGTGGAAGCTTCTGGTCCTCAGAGGGCCTCCAAACAGAGCTAGGGTGCGCCCGGGCCGGCAGGAGGGAGCGGCCCGCGCCTGGCGCAGCCCGAGCTGCAGCACTCTTGTCCTCTATCTCCCCTGCCCGCCTTTCCTGGCCGATGCGGTGGGCGTGCCGAGGGAGGTAGCAGGGTGCTGTCGCATTCTAGCATTGTCCTCGGCACGCCGACCCGAGCAGAACGTGACCGTGGCTTTCCCTGTACCTCCGGTGAGTGGCGTACGTTTTGTCGTCACTGCTGCAGTTAGGTGCTTGAACCGTTAGGTGTGTGGATCATTTCTATGTCCTGCCCAACTATTCGCAAGGGTAACAGAGTTCATTTTCAAGGTAATGGAAGGTTTTAGAAACCGCCTTCCTACCTTCTCCTTGCAGTTTGTAATAGTCAAGTCTTCTGCCCTTTAGGTGCAAACACACCCCGTGCTGCTGGCTGCAGTCCTGGTCCTGCCAGAATGCCCTGGCCATCAGCCCCCACGTCCAGGCACAGCCCTTGGATCTACATGCCGCCCGCCCCTCCGGAGCAGGCCAGGTAAGCCCGCCTTCCGCCCGGCCACACCGCCTCTGGGTAGCCACACACGCTCTCACGCTGCACTTGTTAGGGGTTGGGTGATCCGAAGGACCACGTGGCGGTGTAGAATCTGTAATCTGATCTTTGAGAATCCTCTAAATTGCCTGCATGGAGAAAATCTTCCGTCTAGCAAATAAGTCATTTCTACTGGTTTGCTAAGCTTGGTGTGTAGAAAATACACTACAGTATCAATAAACATCTTCATAGTTCCGAGAGTAAGAAATGTACAAAATAGCAAAAACAAATTCAGTTTCAATTGAAAACAGTTTTGCAGCACCTGGGTGGCTCAGTCAGTTAAGCGTCTGACTTGGGCTCAGGGCATGATCTGGCGGTCTGTGAGTTCGAGACCCTGTATCTGGCTCTGTGCTGACAGTTCGGAGCCTGGATCCTGCTTTGGTTCTGTGACTCCCGCTCCCTCTGCCCCTCCCCTGCTCGAGCTCTGTGTCTCTCTCTCAAAACTAAATATTTGCAAAAACTTAAAACAATTTCACACATCGTTACAAAGTCATTTAAAGATATATTGGCATTTAAAATACAAACAACCTTCTAATTCTTTTGGACCTGAGTGTAGACACACGATGTTGGATTCGTGTCAAGCGTACAGCAGAGTGGTTGGACTGTACGTTGTGCTGTGCTCCCCACGAGGGTCCCTGCCGTCTGTCCCCACGCAGCACCACGACACTCCCATCGTCCCGTTCCCTGCGCTGTACCTGTCATTCCCGTGGCGTGCTCGTTTCCCAAGCGGAAGCCTGTCCCTCCCGCCCGCCTTCGCCCACTCTGCCCACCCGTCCACTCCCTCTCGCGACCAACATTGGGTTTCTGTATTTATAGGTCACATTCTGCTTTTTGTTTGTTCACTTGTTTTTTAGATTCCACATATAAGTGAAACCATAGGGTATTTGTCTTGCTCAGTCTGACTGCTTTCATTTAGCATAGTACTGTCTAGGTCCATGTAAGTTGTTGCAAACGGCGAAAATCTCCTCCTTTATTATGGCTGAATAATAATATCCCGTTACGTATATACACCCTGCACACCACGTTTTCTTTATTGATTTATCGGTCCCTAGATACTTGGGTTGCTTCTGTGTCTTGGCTATTGTACGTAATGCTGCTGTAAACACAGGGGTGCGTGTATCTTTTCAAAGTAGTATTTTCGTCGTCTTTGCATAAATCCCCGGTGGTGGAGTTACTGGATGATACGGTGATTCTATTGTTCATTTCTTGAGGAAGCTCCATACTGCTTTTCACAGTCGCTGCACCAGTTTGCTTTCCCACCCACAGTGCTGGGGGGTCCTTTCTCTCCACATCCTCAACGACACTTGTTACTTCTTGTCCATATGATTCTAGCCATTGTGATGCGTGTCACATGGTATCTCCTTGTAGTTGTAATTTGCGTTTTCCTGGTGATGGGTGATGTTGGGCATGTTTTCATGTGTCTCTCGGCCATCCGGATGTCTTCTTTGGGAGCTGTCTCTTCAGGTCCCCTGGCCGTTTCAATCGGATTATTTGCATTATTGGTGTTGAGGTGTCTGAGGTCTTTACATACTTTGTTTTTTTCTTTTTTGAGAGAGTGGGGGAGGGGCAGAGGAAGAGGGAGAGAGCATCCTAAGCAGGCTCCACGGCCAGCGCAGAGCCTTCACAGGGCTTGATCAGGACCTGAGCCAAAAGCAGGAGTCTGACACTCAGCCGCCTGAGCCCCGCAGGCGCCCCTCCGTGTTTTGGATACTGTTATCGGATATATCCTTTACAAATCTTGTCTCCCTTTGAGAGGGTTGCTCTTTTTTTCAGTGATGGTTTCTTTTAGCTGTGCAGAAGCTTTTTAGTTCGGTGTAGGCCTAACAGTTTCTTTTTGATTTTGTTTCTTTTGCCTCAGGAGACCTGTCTAGAAAAATGTTGGTAAGGCTGATGTCACAGAAATTACTGTGTGTGCTCTCTTTTTGGAGTTGTATGGATTCAGCTCTCCTGTTGAGGTCTTTAACCCCTTTTGAGGGGCGCCTGGGTGGCTCAGTCAGTTGAGCAGCCGGCTTCGGCTCAGGTCATGATCTCACAGTTAGTGGGTTCGAGCCCTGCGTCGGACTCTCTGCTGACATCTAGCTCAGGGCCTGGAGCCTGCTTCGGATTTTCTGTCTCCCTCTCTCTCTGACCCTCCCCTGCTTATGCTGTCTCTGTCTCTGAAAAGTAAATTAAAAAAAAAATTAACCCCTTTTGAGTGTATTTCCATGTTTGGTGTAAGCAAGTGGTCCAGCTTCTTTGTTGGGCGTGAGGCCATCCAGGTTTGCCAGCACCATTCTTTGAAGAGACTGTCTTTTCCCATCGCATGCATATTCTTGCCACCTATGTTGTGGATTATTTTGCCATATTAGTGTGACTTTCTTTCTAGGCTCTCTGTTCTGTTCCATGGATGTGTTTATTTTTGTGTCAGTACCATATGGTTTTGATGACTACAGCTTTCTAGCATATCTTGAGATCTGGTATTGTGCTACCTCTAGCTTTTCTTTTTCAAAATTGCTTTGGCTCTTTGGGGTCGTTTCTGGTTCCATACGAATTTTAGTAGTATTCTAGTTCTGTTAAAAATGCTGTTGGGGGGCACCTGGGTGGCTCTGTGGGTTGATCGTCCCGCTTCGGCCCAGCTCACGATCTCCCAGTTTGTGGGGTACAGCCCTGTGTCGGGCTCTGCACACAGCTCACAGCCTGGAGCCTGCTTCTGATTCTATTTGTCTCTCCCTCTCTCTCTCAGAATAAACCTTAAAGTATTTGAAAACTACTGTTAGTATTTTGATAGGGATTGCCTTCAACCTGTAGATTGCTTTGGGTAGCAGGGACATTTCAACGATATTACTTCTAACAACCCAGGAGCATGGACTGGCTTTCTATTTGTGTCATCTTCCATTTCTGTTACCAGTGTTCTGCCGTTTTCCTAGTAAAGGTCTTTCAGCTCCTTGGTTAAATTTATTTCTAGGAGTTTTATTATTTTTGGTGCAATTGTAAATGGAATTATTAATCTTTTTCTTCTCTTTTTTAATAGTACGCATAAATGCAACTCATTTCCAGGTATTAAATTTTCTATCCTGCAACTTCACTGAATGCACTTATTCTGATAGATTTTTGGTGGAGTCTTTAGGGTTGTCTCTGTATTGGATCATGTAATCTGCAGAGAGTGATCATGGATTTCTTCCATTCCAATGTGGATGCCTTTGTCTTGTTTGTTTTTGAGAGAGAGCGACAGAACATGAGTGGGGGAGGGGCAGAAAGAGGGAGACACAGAATCCAAAGGAGGCTCCAGGCTCTGAGCTGTCAGCACAGAGCCCAACGCGGGGCTCGAACCCACAAACCACGAGATCATGACCTGAGCCGAAGTTGGCCACTTAACCGACTGAGCCCCCCCCAGGAGCCCCATGGATGTCTTTTTTTCCTTACCTGATTGCTGGGCTTGGACTTTTCAGTACTGTGTTGACTCAGAGTGGGAAGAGGGGACATCCTTGTCTTGTTTCTGATCTTAGGAAGTTCCAATTTGTATATCATCGAAACAAAATCTACATCGGTAGTGGGTCCTGGGATACGCTTGCCGAAGCAAGAGTGGGTGGGTGTGTTGAGGGGCGCAGCGGTGGGTTGCTCAGTCTGGGATTTGGGTTTCATGTGGCACCCCTGTTGGTGCCTGGTCCCCCGTACCAGGAGATTCTGACTCCTGAGTTCTGGGCTCCAGCCTGGGCTTCTGCGTGTGGCTTCCATTTTACTGTACAGCGCTGAAAGCTGCCGCATGTGCCTGTTATCCCAAAGCATGTAATGTGTTTAAGTTTTTATATCCCTCTTCGTTGTAATAAAACCCAAGAAGAAAGACAAGACGTGTGCCGAGTCAGGGCCCTTTCATTCATGGGGAACTGGGGGTTGGGATGTTGCCCCTTGAGCCTGCACGTGCTGGGGGCGTGCACAGTTTGCCTTTTTCAGAAACCTTTTCTGGTTCTGGAAGAAATGAACTCGTCCCAGGAACCGCATGGTAATGGAGGTGGCACCTACCTCACAGAGTGACGGCGGTTCTGAGAGTGACCCTTTGAGGGATGCCTGGCACACGGAGGGCGCCCCCTTGCAGTGTGGAGCCCTTGTTCTCCGTGAGCCCAACAAAAACGGCATTTTCTTGAGTCCCAAAGAGTTTTTGTCATCCTGTGCTCATGCTCTTGGGTTTTACGTTCCTTCAACGTGACCTTGAATTTTATTTTTCTGATCCAGTCTTCATCGAAGACAGACAGAACTTGAGGACCAAAGAGAATTTCCCGATCAGGACAAGCCTCCTTTTAAGGACAATGAGGAATTGGGATCCTCTTTTGAATGTAAGTTCAAATAGGAGTCCCGGTGTTGAGGAGTTGAGAATGTAGAAGGCTGAGTTTCGGTGAAACATCCAGTGTCAGAAAAAGCGAAGCTCTTACAGATTGACGTTTTGATTTTGTGTATAATACCGCAAGTATGGATGCGTTGTCTCATTTTTAAGTAGCGAAGATTTTCAAGGGGGTGTTCGGTGTTGCGTTCATTAAACACTTACGGATACTTCACGAGTTTATAGTTGGAGCTTGGCCTCTAAGTGAGTCCCTAACTCAGTTGACCATGTTTGGGATTGCCTCAGATTTAAAATAAAGGATTTTTTTTGTCTTTTTTTCCCCTTTTTCGAAACATGGACATTCTAAGTTACTTTGGTTTGAGTGACTCCGATCACACCGACTGCCTCAGATACAGAACACCCATTTTTAGATTAAAGAATGGAGGTAAAATACTGCAAGCATAAGAGTCTAGAAATGGTGTCCTGGCCATGGCCCTGCTCGGGGAGGCTATATTGTATGTAAGCTGTCCTCGTGTTTCATGAACTGCATCACTACGTACAGAAGTAGTATGTTTTGAACATTTAAATGGGAAGGCTTAGTAAATTCTGCAAAATCCCCATGACTCCCTTTGTTACGCTTGTTAAATCATTGATTTTAAATAGAATTCAAACGAATAGCAGCAAGCCAGGTGAGTTCTTCCGACTCGGTCGATTTTATGAGGGGATGTAATTCTTGAAACCCTAAGACCCCTCGGAGAAGGGAACAGGTGGCAGGCGGCTGGGCACAGACTGCGGAGCCGGCCCGTCTGCTCGGGCCGAGACCTTGTGCTTCCGAGCTCCGGGTCCCTCGGCCATGCCGCACTCCCTTCTGTCCCCATGGTTCCCGAGGACTCAGGGGACGCTTGTTTGCACCTCTTGTAGCTGCAGGGAGCTCACCGAGGCAGTTTGAAGTGGACGACCTCCATGCCGCTGGCGACATGCCTCACGTGGGTGCTGCTGCCGCCGTGTCTGCCACGCCTGTCTCCTGTCGCCACCCGAGTAAGTTTTGCTTGTTGGAGTTAACAAAATATGTTAACGAATTAGTAACAGTTAATATTATTTTGTTTTCTATTTATTGGCTTCTTCTGCGCATTAAAGCAGTAGGACGAGAAAAACCTTTCTGGGGCGCCAGGGGCGGTTCTCAGTCGGTTGAGCGTCTGATTTCGGGTTTCCACCTGGGTCCTGATCTCACAGTTCGTGGGTTCCAGCCCTGCATCAGCACAAGCCTGCTTGGCCTCCTCTGATCCGCCCCCCTTCCAGCACTGTCGCCCCCCTGCTTGCGTGCTCTGTCTCTCAGATAAACTTTAAAAGGAGAAAAATCTTTATTGATTTCCATCTTCGGGGGAGCTGATGACGTTGGAGGAAAACTGGTCATCACACTGGTCTTGCCTGGCCCACCGTGTCCTTCCTCTTCGCTTCCCCACAGGACCTGCTTCCCTCCCTAGTGGGGACGTCTGAGCTCCGCGCCGGGGCTCAGCCAACAGCCGTGTCCTTTCCTCCTGGGACCGAGGGGTTTCAGCTTCAGAGTTGGAGGGAAAGGCCTCCGGTAGAACCGCCTGGAGGCCCTCGCCCGGCCTGGGAGAGCGGCGTCTCTCGGAGAACAGCGGTCTGTTGGTTTCAGGCGCAGTTGGGAACTTGAGGAGTCACACGAAGGAACCAGAGGCTTGAGAGAGGGCTGGGTTTTTGCTGATTCCAGGGGAAGCCCTTTCTGGAAAGCACTCATTTAGTGAGATTCGATCAAGAGCCTTTTCTGTGCTGGGTGCTCTTCGGGGAGCTGGGCCCCTGCCTCATGCGGCTTCGAGCCAGAGGACTCGGGCTAGATCTGACGGGGACAGTGGCGCCCTGGAGCGCCGCTGCTGGGCAGAGACCTCAGTGAGTTCGGGGATAAAACTACTGCCGTAGACAGAATAGGGGACACCAGCTGGGTCGGCAGGTGTTTGTGACCCGTACCGTACGTTATAATGAACGGCTTCTTAAATTACTATAAAACGGTGCGGTTATGTTTTGATCATTGAGAAACTCTCTGCCTCTGGCCGCGGAGGGGCGTGAAAAGCCCCAAACTTGCCACCTTTGTGCCAGCAGGAGCACTGCTTTTCATGCCTCTTCCATCCGAAAGGTTTCATTCTGCTGCTCCGGTGTTGGATCTCGTGACGAGGGCAGAGTGGACGCTGTGCTCCTCTGCTCTGGGCTCCGGTGACTCGGTGCTAGTGACGGGAGCCCAGCCGCGAGCCCGGAAGTGCTGTGGGCGGCCCGTGCCTGTGTGGCAGCATCGCGGGCACAGCCGAGGCTCTGGGCCAGAGCTGGAGGACAGAGCTCAGCAGAGTCCTCCGTGGAACCGAGATCCAGTTAACCTCATGAGGCATGGGGACCTGGCTTGCCAGCTTAGGGAACAAACTATTCACACTGGGTCTCTGGCTGGAAGGGACAGAAGTAGGGAGACCGATGCGTACGGGCTTTGACGAGGCAGGTACAGGGTACTGTGTGAGGTGGCCGGTTGTCCCTGTAGGAATAAGGAGCTCCCAGAGGAGGTGGCATTTAAGCGAGGGCTGGCTTCGTGGGGGGAAAGGAGGAGCACATCGGGTGGAGCACGTGCGAGCAGGGAGGACAGCGCTGTCCTCGGGTACCCGTGCACGTGCCGGCACACACGCGAGGCGTCAACTGAATGTTCTGGTGATACAGGAAGTTGGGCAGGAATGAAAGGGACCGATGGCCGCCTAGACCACCATGGGTTTGGATTCCACCCGAGTGTGCATGCACCTCCGGGAGGTGACTAGTGCTCACGCAGGTGCAGGTGGGCTGCCTGAAGGCAGAGAGATGTGGTCGCAGAGACCCTTGGTGGCGAGGTGATTCCGGCCACCCAGGGGAACGGTGATGAGGACCTGAACTGACACAGGAGGTAGAGGATGGTGTCAGCCCTGGTGACCGAGCAGACATGGTGTGGAAAGAGGTGACTCAAAGGTGAGAATGAGGAGTTCATCGCTGAAGCCAGGGCTGGGGGGGTCTCCTGTGGTGATGGCAGGGAGTCCAGGAAAAAGATGGACGTGAGCAAACACAGAGAGAGGGCCGGACCAGAGAAGGGTGTGGGAAAGGTCGGGGATCAGCCAGGATGGATCAGTGGCAGCAGCGACCTGGCTAGACCAGGGGGAGGGTGTGGCGGCGTCCTGCAGGGTACAGGAGAGACCACAGCCCCTTCCCAGGAGTTAGGGAAGGGCTGTGTCAGGGCGCCTCGGTGGCTCAGGTATCACTCCTGGTTTCTGCTCAGATCATCATCTTGTTCACGGGTTTGAGCCCACATGGGGCTCTGCACTAATAGCACAGAGCCTGCTGTGGATTCTCTCTGACCCTTCCCCACTTGGGCACACATGCGCGTGCTCTCTCTCTCTTTTTTTCTTTCTCCCTCTTTCAAATGAGTATACTTAAGAAACATCACTATGTTAAAAAAAAAAAAAAAGAAAAAAGAAAGAAAGAAAGAAAAGAAAAAGAAAAAAAAGTGTGGCTGTGTAAATGAACGGGGACTGAGGGTTAAGTCTGAATCCTGAAGATGGGGGGCGGCTCCAAACCAACGGCAGAGGTGGAATGTAGGGCTTGACGGGGGAAGCAGGGAGGAGGTGGACAAAGAGGGGGAGAAGTCGTGATGGGGGGCCATGGGAGGCAGCTAAAGTCATTGTGGTAAGGGCGACTTGCATCTCCGCAAAGTAAAAGGCGGGGCGCGGTGCCGGCAGTGGGTTTGGGGGCTCAAAGATGGAGCAGGCCGAGAGTCCTAGACCTCAGCAGCCTCTTCCCGAGTGTTGGGACGGGCCCCTGCCAAGCAGTCCTGCGTTCATTTGAAGAAGCTGATGCTGCAAACTACTTGCTCTTTCTTTTCTGTCCCGTAGGTGTGGATCACAAACGAATGAGAGAACAGACGGAAGAAGAAGAAGTATGGGAATGGCTCAGGACGGAACAAAAGCGCAGAGAAAAAATAAGGCAGATCGAACTGCAAGAAGCTTTAGAAAGGGAACGAAGGGAGCTCCAGAAACCGGACCAAGAGCGGGTAATGATCAGTCCAGCCACGGTCTCTGTACTGGTGTTTGCACGGTGCACTTCGTGAGTACCCTGGTCTCCGGGAGGGGGTCCTCGGCATGTCCCCAAGTCCTAGGGGTGGCAGGCGACTTTGTTTGGTGTTGGTTTTCTACCGTACAACGTTACCACAGTGTTCCTGACCGTACTCTCTGTGCCGTACTTGTCGTCTCTGTCACTTACGTGTAACTGGAGGTTTGTACCTCTTCGTCCCCTTGACTTCACCCATCCCCCACCCGCCTCTCTGGCAGCCACCGGTTTGTTTTCTGTACTTGAGTCTGGGTGTTCTTGGTTTGTTGTTGGTTTTTCAGATTCCACATATAAGTGAACTCGTGGTCTGTCTTTCTCGGACTTACTTCACTTAGCATCATACCCTCTAGGTCCATCCGTGTTGTCGCAAATGGCAAGATCTCCTCCTTCCTATGACTAGAATTCCGTTGTATGTGTATACTGCCTCTCCTTTATCCATTCTGCTTCCGGGGGACACTTGGGCTGCTTCCATATCTTGGCCATTGGAAATGAAGTCGCTGTCAACATAGGGGTGCACGTTGTCTTTTTTTTTTTTTTTTTTGGTACAAATACCCAGTAATGGAATTACTGGATCATGCGGTAACGCTATTTTTAATTTCTTGAGGAACCTTCATTCTGTCCTCCCGAGTGGCTGCACCGGTGGCTCCTTTTTCTCCACCTCCTTGCCAACATGGGCTGTTTCTTGCCATTTTGATTTTGGCCATTCTGATGAGTGTGACGTCCTGTCTCGTGCCTTTGATTTACATTTTTTTGATGAGTGATCATCTTTTCATTGCTGGCCATCCGAATGTATTTGGAAAAATGTTTATTCTGGTCCTCTGCCCGTTTTTAATTGGCTTGTTTGGGGTTTTTTTGGGCATTGTGTAAGTTCTTTATATATTTTGGGTATTAATCTTTCATTGGATATATCATTTAGAAATCTGTTCTCTTCAGTAGGTTGTTTTCATTTTGTCGATGGTTTCCTGTGCTGTGCAGAAGCTTATCTTGCTGTAGTCCCAATACTTTATTTTTGCTTTTGTTTCCCTTGTCTCAGGAGACCGATCTAGAAAACTTGCTAAGGCCAATGTCAAGGAGATTACAGCTGTGCTCTTTTAGGCGTTGTATGCTTTCGGCTCTCATATTTATGTCTCGAATCCATTTTGAGCGTATTTTTAAGAAAGAGGTCTGGTTTCCCCAGCACCATTTATTGAAGAGACCGTCTTTCCCCTACTGTGTACTCTTGCCTCTTTTGCCATAGATTGATTGACCGTATTCGTGTGGGTTTATTTCTGAACGTTCTATTCTGTTCCATTCACCTGTGTGTGTCTGTCTGTGCCAGTGCCTAATCGTTCTGCTTCCTGTAGCTTCATAGTGTATCTTGAAATCTGGGATTGTGAAACCTCCAGCTTTGTTCTTTTCCAAGAGTGCTTTCGCCATTTGGGGTTTGTATGGTTCCGTACAAATGTTAGTAAGGTTCGTATTGCTGGAAGCCAATCTCCTTTTCTTTAAGAGACTGCGAAAGGCTCTGTATAACATAGGCCCTTAGGAGTCTCACCACAAAGGGGAGCTTTTTGCAAGCTCATTTGCGCGAATTCTCAACTGGTCCTGGAAACACGCCGTAAAGGAGGGGGGCTTGACTTTGCTATAGAGCTTCCTTTTTTATTCGCTTTTGAAAGTTTGAGAGACATGGTAGGAAGGAGAGAAGGATGCGCACGTGAGCACAGGACGGGCAGAGAGCGACAATCCCCAGCAGGCTCCACCCTGCCAGCACAGAGCCTGCTGTGGGGCTGGAACTCATGAACCGCAAAATCATGACCTTGGCCAAAACTAAGAGACACGTAAGCCACTGAGCCACCCAGGTGCCCCTAGATCTTCCCTTTTTAAATGGGGTTTATTTTTTTTTTCCTCTAGAGAAGAATGATCACCCCCCCCCCAGAACACTGTTTATTTTTGTTTTAAATATAATTTATTGTCAAATTGGCCAACATACCATGTATAAAGTGTGCTCTTGGTTTTTGGGGTAGATTCCCATGGTTCATCACTTACAACACGCAGTGCTCATCCCTTCAGTGCCCTCCTCAACGCCCATCACCCATTTCCCCCTCTCCCCCACACCCCATCACCCTCAGTTTCTTCTATTTAAGAGTCTCTTATGGTTTGCCTCCCTCCCTCTCTGTTGGTAACTAATTTTTTCCCCTTCCCTTCCCCCATGGTCTTCTGTTGAGATTCTCAAGTTCCACATATGAGTGAAATATGATACCTGTCTTTCTGCCTGACCTGTTTCACTCAGCATAATATCCTCCAGGTCCATCCGCGTTGCTGCAGATGGCCAGATCTCACTCTTGCTCGTGGCCAAGTAGGATTCCGTTGTATACATAAACCACACCTTGATCCATTCAGTCAGTTGATGGACCTTTGGGATCTTTCCATAAGTTGGTAATTGTTGATAATGCTGCTATAAACATTGGGGTACACGTGCCCCTATGCGTCAGCACTCCTGTATCCATTGGATAAATTCCTAGCAGTGCTATTGCTGGGTCATAGGGGAGTTCTAGTCTTAATCTTCTGAGGAACGTCCACACTTTTTCCAGAGTGGCTGCACCAGTTTGCATTCCCACCAACAGTGCAAGAGGGGCCCCGTCTCTCCACACCCTCACCGGCATCTGTAGTCTCCTGATGTGTTCACTTTAGCCACTCTGACCGGCATGAGGTGGTATCTGTGTGGTTTTGATATATATTTCCCTGATCATGAGTGACATTGAGAATCTCTTCATGTGTTTGTTAGCCATCTGGGTGTCTTCTTTGGAGAAGTGTCTATTCATGTCTTCTGCCCATTTTTTTTCACTGGATTATGTGTTTTTTGGGTGTTGAGATTGGTAAACTCTTTATAGGGTTTGGATACTAACCCTTTATCCGATATGTCATTTGCCTTTTGGTTTTGTTGATGGTGTCCTTTGCCATGCAGAAGCTTTTTGTCTTGTGAGGTCCCAGTAGTTCTTTGTTGCTTTTAATCCCCTTGCCTTTGGAGATGTGTCCAGTAAGAAATTGCTGTGGCTGAGGTCAGAGTGTTTGTTGGCTGCTTTCTCCTCTAGGGTTTTGATGGTTTCCTGTCTCACATTTAGGTCTTTGATCCATTTTGAGTTGATTTTTGTGTAGGGTGTAAGAAAGTGGTCCAGTTTCATGCATGTCGCTGTCCCGTTTTTCCAGCACCATTTGCTAAAGAGACTTTTTTCCATTGGAAACTCTTTCCTGCTTTGTCAAAGATTAGTTGGCCATACATTTGTGGGTCCAGTTCTGGGTTCTCTATTCCATTGGTCCTTGTGTCTGTTTTTGTGCCAAGACCATACTGTCTTGATGACGGCTTTGAGGTAGAGGCTAAAGTGTGGGATTGTGATCCTCCCGCTTTGGTTTTCTTCTTCAGTATTACTTTGGCTATTCAGGGTCTTTTGTGGTTCCATATGAATTTTAGGATAATTTGTTCTAGCTTTGAGAAGAATGCCGGTGCAATTTTGGTTGGGATTGCATTGAATGTGTAGCATGCTTTGGGTAGTATTGATATTTTAACAATATTTATTCTTCCAGTCCATGAACATGGAATGTTTTTCTATTTCTTTGTCTCCTTCAATTTCCTTCATAAGTCTCTTTTACACTTTGTAGCATATAGGCCTTTACGTCAACAGTGGGTCCCCCCCCCCACCCCCATACTGGAGTGACTGCAACTTGAAGGGCACGCAGAGCTGCCATCTGGTTATCTGCCAGCGTTGTCAGCTGCCCTGTACCCCACCCACCGCCCCTCTGCCCTCGCCATCATTCGTGATATCACAACAACAGCTGTCCGCTTTTTCTTGAGACTCAGAAGGGCCAGAGCAACAGCCTTTTGCTTTCTCTCCCCCCTCCCCACCTACAGCCCAGGTGGAAGGAAGGGACCCAGCCTTCTTGTTCGGAGGCCCCACCTCCCTCCCCGGAATCAAGCTGAGAAGGAACCAGTTGGCCCTTCCCTCCTCCTAGCTGTTTTTCTTTCCCACTCTGGTTTATTTTTTGTCTCCCTTCTAGCCCCTATCTCTGAAGCCATTTTATGAACCAACATGTCACGTGAGCCTCCAGTAAAAACAAAAACAGCCCCCCCCCCCCCAAAAAAAAAAAACCCATAGTCCGGGTTTTCCATGTCGAGTATCTTGTCTGTGAATAGCAAAAGTTTGACTTCCTTGCCAGTTTTGATGCCTTTCATTTCCTTTGGTTGCTGTTTGGTTGCTGAGGCTAGGACTCCAGCACTAAGTGAAACAGCAGTGGTGAGAGTGGACACCCCTGTCGTGTTCCTGATCTCAGGGGGAAAGCTCTCAGTTCTTCCCCATTGAGGATAATATTTGGTTTTTATGATGTTTAAGTATGTTCCTTCTATCTGGACATTCTTGAAAGTTTTTATTAAGGAAGGGTGCTGTATTTTGTCACGTGCTTTTTCTGCATCTATTGACAGGATCATATGGTTCTTATCCTTTCTTTTATTGATGTATCACGTTGATGTGTGAATATTGAACCAGCCCTGCCGCCCAGGAATAAATCCTACTCAGTCATCGTGAAGAATTCTTTTATATACTGTTGAAGTTGTTTACTAGTATCTGGTTGACAATTTGTGCATCCAAGTGATCAGGGATATTGGCCTGTAATTCTCCTTTTTTGTAGGGTCTCTGTCTGGTTTGGGAATCCAGGTACTGCTGGCTCCGTAGAAGGAGTCTGGAAGCTTTCCTTCCATTTCTGTTCTTTGGAATAGCTTGAGAAGAATACGTATTAACTCTGCTTTAAATGTCCGGTAGAATTCCCCTGGGAAACCATCTGGCCAGGACTCTTGTTTGTTGGGAGATTTTTGATGACTGATTTAATTTCTTCACTAGGTAAGGGTCTGTTCAAATTTTCTATTTCTTCCCATTTGAGTTGTAGTGTGCGGGTTTAGGAATTTGTCCCTTTCTTCCAGGTTCTCTAGTTTGTTGGCATATGTTTTTTCATAGTGTTTTCTGATCATTGCTTGTATTTCTGAGGGATTGATTGTGATACATTCACTTTATTCATGATTTTATCTATTTGGGTCCTCTCTTTTTGAGAAGTCTGGATAGGGATTTATCAATCTTGTTATTTTTTCAGAAAACTGTTTCGTTGGTCTGTTCTGGTTTTTTGGATTCTATATTGTTTGTTTCTGCTGTGATCTTTATTGTTTCTCTTCCTCGGCTGGCTTTGCGGTTTCTTTGTTCTGCGTCTAATTCCCTCAGGTGTGCCATTAGAGTTTGTATTTGGAATTTATCCAGTTTCTTGAGCTAGGCCTGGATTGCATTGTATTTTCCTCTTAGGATCCTTTGCTGCATCCCAAAGGGTTTGGATTGTTGTGTTTTCATTTTCATTTGTTTCCATGTAATTTTTAACAACTTCTTTAATTGTGCGGTTGACCCATTCGTTCCTTAGTAGGATGTTCTTTAACCTCCATGCATTTGGAGGTTTTCCAGACTTTTTCCTGTGGTTGATTTCAAGTTTCATGGCATTGTGATCCGAAAGTGTGCATGGTATGATCTCAGTTCTTCTGTATATGGAGGACTGTTTTGTGACCCGGTATGTGATGTATCTTAGAGAATGTTCCATGTGCACTGGGGAAGAATGTGTATTCTGCTGTTTTAGGATGAAAAGTTCTAAATATATGTCAAATCCATCTGGTCCAGTGTATCATTCAAGGCCATTGTTTCTTCGTTGAGTTTCTGTCTGATGATCTGTCCATTGTTGTAAGTGGAGTACTCAAGTCCCCTGCAATGACCACATTCTTACCAATAAGATTGCTTATGTGTGTGATTGTTTCATATATTTGGGTACCGAATTCGGTGCACGAACATTTACAATTCTTAGCTCTTCTTGATGGATAGACCCTGTAATTATGATATAATGCCCTTCTTCATCTCTTGTTACAGCCTTTAGTTTAAAATGTCGTTTGTCTGATACAAGTTTGGCTACTCCAGCTTTCTTTGGACTTCCAGTAGCATGAAAGATGGTTGCTTCTCCGTTCCCTCACTTTCAATATGAAGGTGTCCTCAGGTCTAAAATGGATCTCTTGTAGACAGCAAGTAGATGGGTCTTGTTTTTTATCCGTCCCGATAACCTTTGTCTTTTGATTGGAGCATTTAGTCCATTTTGATTCTGTGTCATTATTAAAAGATACTGATTTAGAGTCATTGTGTTATCTATACGTTTCATGCTTGTAGTGATGTCTCTGGTCCTTTGTGGTCTTTGCAACATTCCACCCATGGTGGCCCTCTTAAGGATGTTTTGTATGGCTGGCTTAGTGGTGAGGAATCCCTTCAGTTTTTGTTTGGGGAAAACCTTGATCTCTCCCTTCTATTCGGAATGACAGGCTTGTTGGATAAAGGATTCTTGGCTGCGTGTTTTTCTTATTGAGTACAGTGAAACTTTCCTGCCACTCCTTTCTGGCCTGCCAAGTTTCAGTAGATAGGTCTGCTACTACCCTTAGGTGTCTGCCCTTGTAGGTTAAGACCCATTTTTCCCTAGCTGCTTTCAGAATTCTCTGTTTATCTTTGTATTTTGCCATTTTCACTATGGCATGTCGTGCAGAAGATCAGTCAAGTTCTATCTGAGGGAGTTCTCGGTGCCTCCTGGATTTTGATGTGTGTTTCCTTCCCCAGATTGGGGAAGTTCTCAGCTAAGATTTGTTCAGGTACACCTTTGGCCCCTTTCTCTCTCTTCTTCTTCTTCTTCTTCTTCCTCTTCTTCTGGAACTCCTATGATACAGATATTGTTCCATTTCGTTGAATCAGTTAGTTCTCTAATTCTTCCCTTGTGGTCCGGAATTTTTTTCTCTTTTTCTCAGCTTCATCTTTTTCCATAATTTCATCTTCTGTTTCCCTTAATCTCCCCTCTGCCTCTTCAGTTCTCACTGTCACTGCCTCTAGTTTATTTTGCTCCTCCGTTATGCATTTTTTAATTCATCATAACTATTGTTTAGTTCCTTGATCTCTGCAGCCACAGGGCTCTCTGCTGTTGTCTGTGCTTTTTCCAAGCCCAGCGATTAATCTTATGACTATTATCCTAAATTTTTGTTCAGTTATATTGGTTATATCTGTTCTGATCATTTCTTTGTCATTTCTCCCTGGAATTTCTTTTGAAGGGAATTCTTCCGTTTTGTCATTTTGGCTAATTTTCTGTCCCTTATGTGTTTTAATAGCTGGTTATGTGCCCTGAATCTGCGAGCACTGGTATATTAAAGAGGGGCCATGCGCTGCCCAGGGCCTGGCCCTTCAGGAGCTGTTTTTTTTTTTTTTTTTTTTTTTTTTGGAGAGTGTTACTTGCTCTGTGCTGTCACTTGGTTACTTTATCTCCCAACTCATAGTGAGGTTTTGGACCTTCCACCACAGGTGTTTGGATTTGTTCACTGAAGTAGCCCTAGAAAGGAAAACAAAACAGAAAACAACAAACAGAAACCAGACACCGAAGACCCCAAAAACAAAAACCAGGAACACCAGCTACAAGTGAACAGCAGGGGGGAGGCAGTGCTGATGGAAGAGGCCTTGTCCCTACCAAGGGAGAAAAGACAGGGGCGGGGGAAAGACCAGAAAATAAAAATTAGTGTGTGGCTTAATCCAGAGAGAGTAAGGAAAATAAAGAAAGGGAGGGGGTGAAATAAAATTGACGAGGCGGAGAAAGTATTTGGCTTAATCCAGAGCTCGAGAACGGAGAATAAAGAGGGAGGTGTAGAACATCTCTCCAGAGAATAGAGGAAATATGTCTGCTTAAAGAAAGCAACAACCAGGGTAACCAGAGAGGGGAGGGAAAGAGATCAGGAGAAAAGGAGGAAAGAATATATGATAAGAAGTGTGGGAGAATCCAATCAGGCAGCGCACCAGTGGTGGGTGGTGTGGAGGAGGAGTGGTCTGGTTCTCAGTGTCAATCTCCTGTAGATACGCTGTTATGGGTGCGGAGGGGCGTGGCTGGGTGTGGACGGGGCCCACTGTCTGATCCCTGACACCCCCCTTGGGGGTGGGGGGGGGGGGAAATGGCGATGCCCTAGTCTCTCCTCCACGAACCAGGTGTCCCAAAGCACTCTGTTCAAGCCGTCCTCACTGTGCCGCCTGCGTGAATGAGGCCGTTTGTCCCCTCTGCCGACTCCCACGCCTCCCTGGCGCTTGGCCGGGACTTAAACCCCGATGTCAATGTCGTTAAGGTTCCCGCTCAGTAGGTCCAGTTTTGGGGCGGTGCCCCTCTGCGCTACCAGATATATGGCCGGCCTCCGGCCAGTGGGTGCAGGCAGGCTTTGAGGAGATAGTACCTTCTTCCCACAGCACTCCAGGGAGGGGATTGCTTGCACCCACTGCCGACTGCGCCTCTGAGTGTCACCGAGCCCGGGGCTGGCTCCCCTGCTCCTCGTGGGCGGGATCTGGGCAGCTGGTCCCAGTCCTGAGAGACCCCGCAGTTAGAGACTGGACCTTCGTCCGCCCTGCTCCGTGGTTTTTCTCTTCTCCAGCTACAGCCCTACATTTCCCCAGCCTCTCTTTCTTTTCCTTTTGTCTCTGCAGAAGGGGATCCCTCCCCTCTATTCCTCTACCACCTGCTTTTATGTCTTTGTTTTGCAGTCATGCACCTATGGCCCGTCAGCGTGTCCTGGTGGGTCCCTTGAGGTGTCTCTGTCACTTTGCTGCCCGGATTCTGACCCTTGGAGTTCAAGGTTGGCCTCAACACTGCTGTGTTTGAGCGGAGGGAACTTTGGATCCCCCTACTTCTCTGCCCTGTTGGCCCCTCCTCCTAAATGGGGCTTAAAGAAAGCTTCCAAGGTCCACCAGCTGGGCTGAGAGTAACCCAGAGGACGTGAGCACTGGTCAGTGGTGGCGTGCAGGTGCTCCCCGCCCTCGTCCTTCCTCTGGGTCTCTGCTGGCCTCTTTGTCGTGATTCTGGTCCCAGGCGCCTGAATTTACACACCTGCCGGGTCTTACCGAAACTAATCTTCCATAAGGATGTTCCCGGACTCCTGGTTAATTTGGCCTAAAGCATAGGACGCTTGAGGCGAAAGAATCGCTTCCTGCGTGGAGGTGGCTTGCTTGTCCCCCTTTGATAGCGATGACTTCAATTAATCGTTCTCTGGCTTGCAGGCTGTTCTTAAAGGAGCAGGATTATATTACTGTGCGTATTTTTAAACACTTACAAGTTGTTTGATGTATTTGTGTTTTCTGTGTTGGGCCTGTGGGTTTCCCAGAAGATGACTGAAGAATCATTGAAGACCGAAATGGAAAAAGAATTGGAAATGAGTGTTGAAGAAATGAAAGACCAATCTGTTTGTGGTGAAAACCCTTTTGAGAAGTACCTGAAAACTCTTCAGCAAAATCAAGGCCAGGAGCCTTCAGATAAGGTGCCGATGCTGTGGACCGGCTGTCTTGGGGGGACCGTGGACGGTTGGGTTTGTTTGAAGACCTTAGGACGAGAATCTGCCTTCTCCATTGGAGACAAAAAGGTAGAAGCTTAGAAAATGCAAAAGTCACATAGAGCCTTGACTTTCTTGGCCAAATTTCATCACTTTTGTTTGGGTAAAGATGGAAGAGATTTCAGTGTGTCCAACTTGATAAAAGTTGGCATGTCCCTCGTTATTTTAGGAACAAGAAGGAAATAAAATGGAAGGTCTTTCCATGAGTAGTGAATGCATTAGTACTATCTGAGCCATTAATACTGAAGTCTGACACGCTTGGGTGTTGAGAATGGGTACCGGGGGGTTTATCTTGTGAACCTAAATTTCCTGTTTAGAAGTCCCCTTTCTGAGATTCTTGAATTACGTATATATCTCAAAAATAGTTCTTAGATCAAAGTACTGAATAAAACTGATATTTCTGTAATTTCAAACATTTCCCCTCTTTGTATCAGAGTTCAGTGAAGGTTGGCGGGGAAGGCTCACAAGTGGACACCCTACCATCCAGCAACAAAGACGAAAGGTATGGTCCCCCCACCGTGGTATGTTGTCGCAAACCGTCGTGTGGCGGGTTGTGTCAGCCGAGGGGATGTTCGGATAAGTGAGTCTGCCCGTAAGAAATTAGCGAAACCATCAAAATTAGGGAGTTGGGGAAAAAATCTGTTGCATTTTTTAACTTGCGTCACTGCTTCTGCTACAAATGGTAAGCACGGGCACAGAGCCCCCGGGAAAAGAATGAAAACATTAGAAAGATGCCTGAATACACTTGACAAGAATTTAATAAAAATGTTTTATTTTTCCTTAATTTAGTTTCACGGGCTTTTCTCCCGAAGAACCAGATGACTCCTGGTAACCCTGTTTGCCGCTCAGCGCCTTACCATGGAATGTAACTTGAGGCCTGTGTATTCTCTGTAACAAATTTCTCAATAAAACTTTGATTCTCAATAAGACCATGTGATTGTGTTTCTCGTAGTTTTATTTGGGTTATGAGCCAGAAATCGTGCGAGCCAGCAACACCCCTTTTAGGCTTTGTATGAGCCTAGAATGAGCTGGGGTTGGTTGGTTGGTTGGTTGGTTTTTACCTCCCCGTTTTTGTCGTAGGTTATATTCATTGGAAACCTTGTTGGTCAAGTTCCAGACCTACAATTGGGAAGTCTCCTCTGTTCCTTTGCTCTCCGGAGCTGGGCTACCCCCTGCCAAACAGGAGGCCCTCTTGCCCAGCACTCTCCTTCTGACCTGGCTCTGAACGTGAAGACCCAGGTCTTTCCGTCCCAGGCTCTAGAAAGAGTACAGTGTCACCTCTGGTCCTTCTTTTCACCTTTTCTTCTTGAGAACAAACACAGCCCCTTCTTAGTTGGTGATAACGGGAGACGGTGACGTTCGCCGAGCACTTCCTGTGGACCAGGTACAATTTTGGGCCTCGGTATGTATAAACGCGCTTCCTTCTCTCACCCGTGTGAAAGGTGTGCTAGGACCCTCCGCATTTCACAGGTAGAAACACGAGGCGCACAGGTTAGGGACGTCCCCAGGGTCTCCTCGCCATCAGATTGCAGAGCCGGGACGTGTGCCCCTGTGGGAGACCAGCGCTGCCTCTACGCGGGGCTGTTGGGAGCTGCTCCCGTGGAAGACCCCCCACGGCTTACAGCGCCTCGCCCCTTAGATCCCCCTTTCCAGAGTGACCTTTAGGAACCGCACATTGAACAAATAAGTGGACGCCAGTGCAGCACCCCAAAAACTCCCACCGGGGAGCAGGAAACTCCCATGCTGCTGTTCCCCTTTCTTCGTCTATGCACACCCACACCTCAGTCTAGTGTCGTGTGTGCACAAGCGTCTTGGAAAAGTTCTTCAGTGACACTGCCAGTACAGTAACCAAAAAGTGCACACAGCGCCGCTCTGACGGTGACCAACCATCTGGTGTCCTGGGACCAGAGGGGTTCCCTGGGACATGACGCTTAACGTGCTAACTGGTGGTCACCCGGCTCCGGACATGGGACAGGTCTGTCCGGTCTGTCCATTCAGTGAGGTCCCAGAGGCCGTCTCCCTTGACAAACACAGCCTGGGCTGCACTGGTTTTGCCTGCGATACTGGTCACTGAGTTCCATAACAAAGTGGGAAGGAGATTTTTTGTGTTGGTTACCGCTCAGGCTCCTAAGGAATTTTTCACTGAAGTATACCTGTGGGAGTAATTGAAGAAGCGAGGTGTTCATCATCACCCTCAGCGTATCAAGCATTGAGTCGGTGCCACCAAGAACATGACCTCTTCTCTTGCAGCACCACTTCATAATGTCTTTTTGTTTCTTCCAGCTTCCAGACAAAATGGACATAGACCATCTTGTGAATTTAAGGTATAGGAAGTGTTCAGCAGCGCGGTCTCAAAGGGGCACGTGCACCGCAATGTTCATAGCAGCGCTATTGGCATGGAAAGAGCCCAAATGTCCATCGACAGACGGACGGATAAAGATGTGGTAGATTCATACGCGCGCGCGCCCACACACACACACACACACACACACACACACACACACACACACACACACACACACACACACACACACACACACGATGGAATCTTGCATTCGCCACAACGTGGATGCAACTAGAGTGTATTATGCTAAGCGAAGTAAGTCAGAGAAAGACAAATAGGTGATTTCACTCATGTGGAATCTAAGATGCTAAACAGATGAACACAAGGGAAGGGAAGCGAAAATAACAAAAACAGGGACACAAACCAGAAGAGACTCGAGTACAGAGAACACACTGAGGGGTGTTGGAAGGGTGTTGGGTCGGGGGACGGGCTAAATGGACAAGGGCATTAAGGAGGACACTTGTTGAGGTGAGCACTGGGTATGATATGCAAGTGATGAATCACTAAATTTTGTTCCTGAAATCATTATTATACTATGTTAACCTGGATTTAAATTTTAAAAAAGTTTTTTAAACATATAGAAGGTATTGATGCGGCAGGCTTACATGTTGCAAAATTATTACCAGCACAACCTTAGCAAACACCTGATTCGTGTCACATCGTTTCCACTGACCGGTGAGACCATAGCAACTTCCAGTGCTGTTCACCACAGTCACTATGCTGTATGTTGGATTTTCTGAATTGGCTCATCTTGTAACTGCAAGTGAGTGCTATCAGACCAACATCTCTTGTCCATGCTCCCCAGCTCCTGCTAACCACCATTTTAGTCTGTTTCTAGGAGCTCACCTTTTTAAGATTTCACCTAGCGCAATGCCCTCAAAGTCCATCTCTGTTGGAAAGAGCGGGATCCCTTTCATTCTCGTGGCGGAATAACATTCCGTTGGGTATATGTATGTACCATTATCGTCTAGGTGCCTCATTCATCCCTTGATGGCCACTCACATTTCCATACCTTGACTATTGTGAATAATATCGCAGTGCGTGTGGTAGTCCAGATACTCTGCAAAAATCCTGTTTTCCTTTCCTTTGGACAAGTACCCAGGGAGTGAGACAGCTGACTCATACAGTCCTTCCGGGTTTCACTTTTTTGAGGCACCTCCCTACTGTTAACCACAGTGGCCGCACCAGTTTGCGCTCCTCCGACGGCACACCGGGGTTCTCTCCTGCACATCCCCGCCAGCACTTGTAATTGCCGGTCTGTATCACGATTCCCATCCTAACCGGTGTGACGCGATGTCTCACTGCAGTTCTGGTTCGCAGTTCCCTGACGATGAGTGATGTGGACTGCCTTTCGCTGTACCTGTGTGTTGTCTTTGGGAAAACGTCTGTTGGGGGCGCCTGGCGGGCTCAGTAAGCGGAGCAGGGGACTCCTGACCCCGGGGTGGTAAGCTCTAAGCCCCACATCGGGTGTAGAGTTCACGTAAATAAAATATTTTTAAACAGTTCAGTTCCTCTGCCCAGTTTTTAATTGGAGTGTTTTCGGCTCCTTCGTCATAGGAGTTCTTTTTACAGTTTGGATATTAACCCTTTTAACCAACACGGATTACACACCCTTTCTTCCACTCCAGAGTTTGCCTTTTCACTCTGTTGATGGTACCTTGGCTGTGCGGAAGACTGCGGATTGGATGTGCTCTCACTTGTTTACCTTTGCTTGCGTTGCCTTTCACTTTTGTGTCAAATTAAAAAGACATCCATTGTCAAGGCTGATGTCAGCGAGCTATCCCCCTGTGTTTTCTTCCAGGAATTTTATAGTCTTGAGATCTTAGGTTCAAGTCCTTTTTCTTTCAAGTGTTTAATCCATTTTCATTTGCTTTTTGCGTATGGTGTACGATAGGGGTCCAGTTTCATTCTTTTGCGTGCGCCTATCCAATTTTCCCAATACCGTTTATTGAAGAAACTACCCTTTCCCCCTTATGTTCTGGGCTCGTTTGTTGTAAATTAGTGGACTTTTTATGAATGCGTTTATTTCTGGTCTTGTTCTCCTGTTCCACCGATCTAGGTGCCTGTTCCTCTGCCAATACCATACCATTTTGATTATGATAGCTTTGTATTATAGTTTGAAATCTGGAAGTGTGCTACGTTCAGTCACGTTTGTTCTTAGGGTCGCGTTAGCTCTGTAGGGCTTTACTTTGTGGTTTTGTACAAATTTTACGATTTTTTCCCCCCTATTTTCCTTTTGGAGAGTGCAGACGGGGAAGGGGCAGAGAGGGAATCCTAAGCAGACTCCACACTGGGGCCCTCCATGTGGGACTTGATCCCATGACCCTGGGATCATGACCTGAGCTGAAATCAAGAGTCAGAGGCTCAACTGACTAAACCACCAGGACACCCCCTTAATTTCTGTTTCTGAGGCCTCATTTTTAGTGTATAGAAACACAACTGATTTCTGGACAGTGATTTTTCTGTCCTGCTGGTTGATTGATTTCACTTCTTGGTTTTAACGTATTTTGGTTCGTTCTTTTTAGTGGAATCTTTAGGGTTTTATATATATCCTATTATGTCATCTCTAGACACAGACCATTTTACTGCTATTTTTTGATTTGGATGGCTTTTCTCTTCCTCCCCCAATTGCTCTGGCTTGGTCCTCAAGTACTGTGTTGAATAAAAGCGGCAAAGTTGGGCATCCTTGTGTTCCGGATCTTTAAGGAACATCTTTGAGCTTTCCACTGTTGAGCATGTTAGCTGTGGGCCTGTTACATAAAGGCTTTAGTGCACTGAGGCATGTTCCCTCTATCATGTTTAGAATTGTCATCATGAAAGGATATTGAATTTGTGAAATGCTTTTTCGGCATCTAAAGGAATGACTGTGTGATTGTTATTTTTCATTTTGTTAATGTGGAACATTGCTTTGCAGATGTTGAGTCATCCTTGAATGCTTAGAATAAATCCCACTTGATTGTGGCCTGTAATCCTTCTAATGTACTTTTGAATTCAGTTTGCTTTTTTGTTGAGGATTATTGCATCTGTGTTCATCAGGGACGTTGACCTGTAATTCTATTTTTTTTTTTTTTACAAGGTCCTTATCCAATTTTGATATCAGGTTAATTCTGGAGTTGTCAAATGAGTTGGGAAGTGTTCCCTTCTGTCTTTTTGAAGAGTTTGATAAGAATTGGAGTTAATTCTTCAAAAAACGTTTAGTAGAATTCACCAGTGAAGCCCTCTGGTCCTAGACCTTTTCCTGTTGGACGATGTATTATTTCTGAATCAATCTCCTTATTGGTAATTGGTCTCTTCCGATTTTCTATTCATGGTTCAGTTCTGTTAGATTGAAGGTTTGTAGAAAATTACCCATTCTGATAGGTTTTCTAGTTTGAGTATCATTGTTCATAATAGTCTTTGAGGAGCCTGTGTACTTGTGTGACATCAGTTTTAATGTTTTTTTCATTTATAATTTTAAGTCCTCTCTTTTTATTTCTTGGTTAATCTAGCTAAAGGTTCTGTTTCTTTTCAAAACACCTAGCTATTCGTTTCATTGATCTTTGTAATGGTCTCTTTAGTCTCTCTCTTATTTATTTCTGCTCTGATCTTTAGATTTCCTTCCTTAAGCTAGTTTGGGGCTTAGTTCTTTTTGTAGTTCCTTGAGATGCAATAATGAGGTTTGTGTGTGTGATCTTTCTCGTTTCTTTCTTTCTTGTTTCTTAATATGGGCATTTATTCCTATAAACTTTCTTAGAACAGCATTTGCTGCATCCATAAGTTTTGATATATTATGTTTCCCTTTTCATTTATCTCAAGATTTGTTTTGATTTTTCTTCTTTGACTCATGAATAGTTGAAGAACATGTTTTATCTCCATGTATTTGTGTTCTCCAGCTTTATTCTGTTTCAAAAATTAATGTTTCTTTCATTTTTAGGGATGGTGCAAGCAGAGGAGGGGCAGAGAGAGAGAGAGAGAGGGACAGAGACAGAATCTGAAGCAGCTCCAGGCTCTCAGCCATCAGCACAGAGCCCTGTGTGGGGCTGGAACCCACGAACCGTGAGATCATGACCTGAGCCGAAGTCGGACACTCAACCAACTGAGCAGCCCTGTCCCCCCCTTTAGCTTAATTCTTGTAGTTGATTGTTAATTTTATACCATTGTGGTTGAAAAATACTGCCTGATATGATTTCTGTCTCCTTAATTTTTTTTGCCTTGTTTTTGTGGCCTAACGTATGAGGTATCCTGGAGAACGTTCCGTGTGTTCTGGAGAAGAATGTGTATGCTGCTCCTGTTGGATGTGTGAAAATCAATAAAGGGAAACCTTACTTGGAATGGAGCTGGAAAGCCCTGTCGGAGGAGCCGTCGCGCACACAAACTTTCATCGCGGCCTACCTCATGCCTGTGCCGGAAATAGTTTACCTAGTTGCTCCGATCGGAGGAAGGAAGGTGGTCTCAACAGCAACAGCCTCGCCGATGAGAAACTGCCGCAACTGAGCCGACTGGTAACCATCCCCACAGGCACCTTGTTTCTCTCCCGTGGACTTTCAGCCCCCTCCCCCAATGTTTCCTTTTCCTCCATAAAGTGACGGTGCTCTCTCTCCCTTGTTCGGCAGACCCTGCCTGTGGTTTGCCATGGCTTGCAAGTTCCGAATTGCACTTCCTCTGCTATACTTGGATAAACCCATTTTGCTGGTAAACCACCTTGCTGTTTTATTTTTAAGGTGGACGTTACCTGGTGATCAGCAGTGCGATCTGAAGGAGGTGAGCCCCTGAGGAACTAATGACCCACGGAGCTGTGTGCAGCACCCACGTGAGCCGTTCGCGCCTCCGCTCCCGAGTCCTCTCTCTCCTTGTGGTCGGAGAGACCGCCTCTCAGGCTCGCGCTCCCTCCCTTGGGTTCAGCTCTCCGACTTTAGCTGGGATCTCTTGTTGTTTTCATGTAGGCATCGCCCTCCCTGGGGAGGACGCGGAGGTTTTTGTCCTGTTCCTGTGGGCTGCACCGTCCGGGAAGTCACCTTCCCCCGTCAAAAGGGAGAAACACATGATTCCCGGTGTTTTAGAACAGCTCTTGGAAAACAGGGTCCCTCACAGGTAAGACACTTTAGGGACTCCCAAAGCAAGCTAGATTTGACCTAGTCCTTGGACCAGGCTCTGGTGTCTTTCTGGAAAAATGGGCGAATCTTTGGATAACTTGGAATTGGAATGGCCATTCTGGGGAAACGTTGACTTGGGGAAATCCCCCTTGGGGCGCCTGGTGGCTCAGTCGGTTAAGCGTCCAACGTCGGCTCGGGTCATGATCTCACGGTTCGTGAGTTCGAGCCCTGCGTCGGGCTCTGTGCTGACAGCTAGCTCAGAGCCTGGAGCCTGTCTTTGGATTCTGTGTCTCCCTCTCTCTCTGCCCCTCCCCTGCTCGTGCTGCCTCTCTCTCTCTCTCTCAAACATAAATAAAAAACATTAAAAAAATTTTTTTTAAATCCACCTGAAGGGGCACCCTTCAAAGAGAGGATTGCAATCCTCCCAGAGACCATAGAGTATTGTTTGGTATGCAGAAACTTCTAAAAGATAAAAGGATTTCAAAAACACTCCTTAAGAGGATCCTTTATAGCACGTATATAAAAATTTTTCATGAAAAAACCAAAGCAAACTGGCCATCTGAGCAGGTAACCTGAACATAACCCATCTTCTAGAAATAGTTTGTTTGAATCCAGCTCTTCTTTTGAGTTGTGAGGGGCGCTTGGGTGGCTCAGTCGGTTAAGCCTCCAACTTTGGCTCGGGTCATGATCTCTTGGTTCCTGAGTTCAAGCCCCGTGTCAAGATGGACAGATTGAATCCACTGTCCTCTTCTTTCTCTGCCTTTCCCCCATTCGCTTGTCCTCCCTCCCTCCCTCTTTCTCTCCCTCCGTCTCTCTCTCTCTTTCAAAAATAAGCATTAACAAAACGTAAACTTCCGAGTTTTGTATTTGAGACGTGGCTAAGGTTTTTTGTTTTTTAAACCAAAGCTTTTAAGATCTTTGTATTGGTCTGTTGATGAATTTCTGTGTATGCCTATATTTTTGTACCTACAGATAGTATTGCCAAAATTAATTGGTAAAGAGCTCTATTTAATTGCCTTAAAGTAAAAAAATGCACATATAAATTCAGTAAACTAACCCAAATGTTTTCTGGGTTCACATGATCCACGATAATAAGTAAAAGCTAGCTGAGGTTAATTTGTTTAATTAAGACTGACATGCCTTAGAATTCTCAACATTGAGGGGTGCCTGGGTGGCTAGTTTGGTTAGGCGTCCAACTTCAGGTCATGACTCATGGTTCGTGGGTTTGAGCCCCATGTCAGGCTCTGTGCTGACGGCTCAGAGCCTGGAACCTGCTTCAGATTCGGTGTCTCCTCTCTCTGCCCCCTTCCCACTCATGCTCTGGCTCTCAAAAATAAATGGTAAAAAAACAAAAAAAAAATTAAACAGAATTCTCAGCGTTGACTATAATGCAAACATGCAATGATGATTCTCCCTGGGTTTATTAGTCAGTAGAGTTCATGGGGTCTCTCGGAAAACCTGTCAGCAAGAAAGTTCACCTGAGATGATGGGTGGCGGTGTCTGAGGTCTCGTGAGGCTTTTGTGAGCCATCGCGACTCCACTGGCAGGACAGGATTGTGGTGGAGGTCGAGCCGCTCACTAAGCAATGTGGTGCAGGTCTCCTCGGAACCAAGGAAGGTAACGGGGCCAGATTAAGCTTCATACACGTACGCATAACCTTGACACGACTCTCTAACGTGTACTGTGTCCAGTCAGACTGTATGTCCCACCATACATGGGAGACAAAGAAGGAGAAATTGCATAAAAGTCTCCACCCCGCTGTGCGTGGAGCTCAGCCTTTTGGGGGCCTTAGCCTGCTGAGCCCATGGGCGCAGGCATAAAGCTGCTTCCTGGAAGAAGAGCCTTGGTGTCCCATCTCTCTGTGGCAGAATCCCGCTACGTTCTGGGGATCTTGCTCCCAGGATTCAAAGACGATGCTCTTCATCTCCTTTGTCGCTGGGGTGTGAACCTCGGAGTGCTGGGAGAAGCGACCTTGCCTGCTGCCAGGGGACCACTTGGTCCATAGGAGACTAGGCCCTCCTAGCGCGCCCGTGTGAGGACCCTGGGTGCACAACGCAACCCGTGAGGCCCAGGAACCAGCTCGGGGAGCACCGACTGTCAGACTGGTAAGAAACCGGGTTCGTTTTGGCAGACCTGCCCGTAAGAGGCAGAAGGCGAGCCTGATCACCTCCTAGAGTTGCCCGAGTGTTTCCACACACAATAAGGAACAAAACGGCAACTCCAAGGCGCTGGGCGCCAGGTTGGAGTCGCTGTGTGTGAATGAGATGGACGGCGGAAAGGTTCTGACCCCACCGAAGGCCGAGGCGAGTATTGAGTCCCAATCTGCGGTTCCGTTGCAACCTCATTCGGTTAAGGTGGCATCAGACCGCCTCCGGAGTGTGATCCGGGTCAGGGTTTGATACTGAACCCGCCAGTGCTAAGAGGCGCCTGAAACATCTCCTGGAGGCTGGAGAGTGCTGGCCTCCTGAGGGAGGCACTCAGTCCAGTACTCTTGTACAGGTAGATCTGTGTTGTGGAAGGGAGGGTATGTGGTCAGCAGTTCCTTACGTGCAGGTCTCCGTTGCCTTCAAGGGGCCGCGACAGGCAAGTACTTACCCCCTGAGGCCTCTCCTCTGGAAAAGCCACCTGTTAGACCCTCCTGCCCTCCTCATCCAGGATTCCAGGGATAAGAAATTCTCCCCGTAAACTCAAGGCACATTCGGTGTATCCACTGAAATGCCTCATGATGGATATGGCCCCAGAAAGCAAATACAAAAGACCTGGGCAAAGTTTCAGACAGCCCTGATCAGTTATACAAGTGTTCCAAAACCTAACCGTGTTGCTGAAAAAAAGAAAAACCAAACAAACCCTAAGGATATTTAGATCTGCTTTTTAAAAAAAAAAAATGCTGTATTCTTTAATGATTCATACGTTGGCCATCTAAAAATTTCTGATGTAACCGATAATTCACAATTGATTACTACTTAGTTCTCCCTGGAGACTAAGGTTTCTAAGAGTTCAATCTGCTACAGGTAATGAAGACTGATAAAAATAAGGAAAGTAACTCTGCATGTGGAAAAGCAGGAGATATGTACAGAAGAAAGGAATTTGCCCTCAGTGAGACTGGCGGTTTGCAGAAAAAGGGCTTAGGTCAAAATCTGAAAGCAAAGGAGCGCTGTAGAAGGTTTGGGAAGGGAAATCTTTGGAAAGAAACTGTGTATGTGGTCAGGACAGACTGAGGTTAAAATGAATGGATTTTAAAAGTACACCGGTATAAGCGTACTTTATTCTGTTAAAAGGGCAAAGGTTTCTTGGAATGCTGGTATGCTTTTGGGCGGGGGGGGGGGGGGGGGGGGAAGGTAAAGTTTTTTTATGCCTCTTTTGTCTGCCCGAAAAGATGGGAAAAAATGATCTTAAGCAAAGGGGCAGGACAGCATGCCCTTTTGAGTTGTTTTACTCAAGCCTTGGCCAAAATTGTCCCTCCTTTGATTGAAAGGCTGGGGAGGCGGTGCCGACGTCCTTGCTGCCAGCCTCCAAATGCTCCACATCGCGTCGTTCCTGTCACGCGCAGGAATGGATGCCTGTGCCGTACGAGGGATAGACGACTCTAACATATAAAGGGCTTTTACTGAGATGCGTGGGAGCCATTTTGCTACACGTAGCCCAGTGCCGATTTGTAACAACCTAGATACTCTAAAAGGATAGCCACATGGCTGGGACGTATTTATGTGGGCACTGCTGAAAAAGGCAAGGCACTAGACCTCGACTCGGACCCTTCTGGCCCCCTTAGTGGCCAATTTTCTCCTTACAAAAAATGGTTTTCACCAGCCTTCCAAAATATATTTTATGTAAAGGGGATTACTGCTGGGCCAAAGTAAAACTAGCACATCCTTCTGCAACCACAGTCGATACCCCCAAAGTTCTGCAGGCGGAAAACGGAGGGATGAGAGAAATCAGGGAAGACGGGGTGAGCTCTCGGAGGTGGGGTCAAGCCTGGATAAGAGTGACTGCTCCCAGAACCTCGTGAGACCGACTCCACACAGGGCCAGGAGATGAGGTTTCTCCAGGCCAACTATGGGAAATTAAGATACGGGATGCCTGCTCCTCCTCCTCCTTTTTCCTGTAGCTGGGCGATTCCCCAACCAAGGCCGATACTTATTTGGGTTGCATTCTGAACATTTGGGATGATTCTGATCCATAAACTCTGGGGGGGCGGGGGGAGGGGGGAACAAACCTCATGAATTCTCATGGGGCTGGCGGTCCTACAGGGAGCTGCCCGTTTGCTACTGGGGCCCAGGTAGTTCATCAAGATCCTGATCGGGACTCTGACCATCCCCTTAAGAAATGGTATTGCCACCACCTCCAGGCTTGTGCTTTAGAGGAATTAAGGAGGTCTTAGGTTAAGCCCTTTAATTATGGTAAATTAGCCACTATTTTACAAACCGAATGAGAGCCCAGTGGCTTCCTGGAGAGGTTCAGGGAGGCTCTCATTAAGTACAGGGCTATCTCCCCTGGCAGCCCTGAGGCTGAGACGATTTTAAAGAACAAACGTGTCCCTCCATTGGCCCCACATGTTCGGAGGGAGCTGCAGAAATCGGCTGTTGGCCTGGAAGGGACCCTAACAGCTCTTATGAGCTACCAATTGGGTATATTCCAACCGAGATCAACGGGGAAACACAGGAAAGGAGGCTGACGAAAAATCTGAGGCCTTCGTCGTGGACTTACGCAATATGTCAGACCAGACTTCTGAGGTCCTGGCCCCGGATGCCACATAGGTGGCCAGTCGGGACGCTGGAAACGAGACTGTCCTCAGAAGCGACCAGAGAACGCAGAGCCCGGCAAGCCACACCCCTTCTGTGGAGACCATCACTGAAAGTCTGAATGCCCTCGGGGACCTCTATCTGCAAGGCTCGGGTACCCAGTGTCCCTGAAAGAGACTGCTGGGGTCTGGCTCCCCACAACCAGCCGTCTATGAGAAGCCCGGAGCCTCAGGTAACTCTGGAAAACTCCGGTCACTGAAACGCCAGTTCCTTTCCTTCTTGACACCAGGAGCCGCCTTTTCTGTCCTCCTTCCTGCCCCAGGCCGGCGGTCCAAACGCAGCATAGCAATTAGAGGCCCCCCCCGGAAAACTTGGGACTACATCTTGCTCTCAGCCCCTGGGGTGCATTAGGGAAAACTAATTTTTTTTTCTCATTCTTCCTCGATACTACCAGAGAGCCTCACCTCCCATGCTGGGAAGGGATGTTATAACTGAATTAGAGGCAATACTGCTACGAACTCCAGGACAGGTAAACAATTGTGTGAGTTTTGGGGAATTCCTAGATATTGTTGGCTGTAGATAACCAGGGTTCAGGAAAATACCTTGGCCACCCTGTCAATTTTTATTTTAATTTTTTAATGTTTCATTTGTTTTTGAGAGAGTACGAGCCGGGGAGGGGCTGAGAGGGAGACCCAGAATCCAAAGGCAGGCTCTGGGCTCTGAGCGATCAGCACAGAGCCCAATGCGGGGCTCGAACTCGTGAACCACGAGATCATGACCTGAGCCGAAGTCGGACCCTTAACTGACTGAGCCACCCAGGCGCCCCAAAGGGAAACTTGATTTAGAATGGAGTCGGGAAGGCCGCGAGGGAAGCTCTCACAGGAACTTCCTGTCGCAGCTTCCCTGGTCTTCCCAGGCAGGCGGGAGGTCGCCTTACTGCCGCAGCAGGAGGGCGCGTTTTCTCCTCGTCCACCATGCCGAGCAGGTGAGACCGTCACCATCCTGAACGCTGGCTTTGCTCTAAGAGGCTCTGGCGCCCAGCGGCCCCCCTGCTACCTCCTTTTCCCTCGGTGGCGTTCCCTCCTCTGTCCTCCAGACTCGGCCGGTGGTTTGCCGTCGCACGTGTGTCCCGAATCGCCGTTCTTCTGCTATTCCTGAGCAAACTCATTTTGCTGGTAAAATAACTCCCTGTTTTATTTTTAAGATTAACAGATGGACCTCACAGACATTTACAGAACGTTCCATCTGGTCCAATGTGTTGTACGGTCCAGGGTTTCCTCATTGATTTTCTGTCTGGATGATCTCTCCATTGTTGAAAACGGGGTACTGCGGTCCCCTCCTGTGACCATATCGCTGTCGTGTTCTCCCTGGAGGCCTGGTAATACTTGCTTTACATGTTTATGTGCTCTGATGGTAAATGCATCAATATTTCCAAATGCTGTATTTTGGGGTGAATTTACCTTTTTACTAACATCTGATGAATCTGTCTCCTGTGACAGTTTTTGTCGTAAAGTCTATTTTGTCTAATATATGTACAGCTACCCTTGCTTTGTTTTCGCTCTTTGCGTGGAATACCTTTTCCCATTCCTTCACTTCTGGTGTGGTGTGTCCTTAAAGCTAAAGTGCTTTGGAGGCGGTATATGGATCTTTCAGGTTTTTTAAATTTTTTTTAATATCCGTTCAGCCACTCTGTCTTTTGACTGGAGCATTGGGTCCATTTACATTTAATTATTGATATGTACGACATTACCATCACCATTTTGTGGTTTTCGTGGTTTTTTAATTTTTTTTGAATGTTTCTTTTTGAGCAAGAAAGAGAGCATGAGCAGGGGAGGGGCAGAGAGAAAGGGAGGTCTAGGATCTGAAGCAGGCTCCAGGTTCTGAGCTGTCAGGATAGAGCCTGACATGGGGCTTGAACTCACTAAGCCGTGAGATCATGACCTGAGCCTTAGTCAGATGCTTAACCAACTGAGCCACCCAGGCGCCCCTCTGTTTTGTAATTCCTTTGTTCCTTCCTCTTGTTCTCTTCCTTTGTATTTTGATGATTTTAAAAGTTTTTTTTTTAATGTTTATTTTTGAGAGCGTGAGAGAGAGAGAGCACATGCATGCGAGTGGGAGAGGGGCAGAGAGAGAGGGAGACACAGAATCCAAAGCAGGTTCCAGGCTCTGAGCTGTCAGCACAGTGCCCGACATGGTGTGCAAGCTCACGAACACTGAGATCATGGCCTGAGCTGAAGTCGGATGATTTTCAGTAGTGATGTTCTTAGGGTTCATCCTCTGTGTCTCTTCTACAGGATTTTGCTTTGTGGTTACCAAGGAGCTTACATAAAATGTATGTTTAACAGTCTTTTTAAGCTCCTGACAACTTATCTTTGAATACACAGAAACGCTCTGCATTTATACACTCCCTACCTCCCCGCCCACCGTTTTTTTTTTTTGAAGTGGCCTCTATGCCCAGGATGGGGCTCAAATTTACGACCCTGAGATCAAGAAAGGTTCTACTGACTGAGCAAGCCAGGTGCCCTTCCCCACCCCCATTTTAAGTGGTTATATACATGAGCCAATCATCACATAGTTATGCTTAATACTTCTCTTAGGCTTGACCCCAGACTTGTGATTTACCCAACACCACGCAGCATTAGAGCATTCTAAATGTTTTATTTATTTTTTGTACAGAGAGAGAGAGCATGAGACGGGGAGGGGCAGAGAGAGAAGGAGACACAGAACCGGAAGCAGGCTGCTGGCTCTGAGCTAGCTGTCAGCACAGAGCCTGACGCGGGGCTCGAACCCACGAACGGGAGATCTGACCTGAGCCGAAGTCGGAGGCTTAACCGACGGAGCCACCCAGGTGCCCCTAGAGCATTCTAAATTTAAGTGTATGCTTACCTTTACCAGTAAGTTTTATAGTTTGAGATGTTTTCCTGTTCCTAATTAGCATGTTTTCATTTCAGCTTGAGGAAGTCCCTGTAACACGGAAGGCTGGCCTAGCGGTGCTCCACTCCGTTAGCTTCTGCTGGGCCGGCAAACGCTCCCGCCTTCAGTTCCAAAGGACAACATTGCAGGTATAGTGTTCGTGGTTGGTAGTGTTTTTTTGGTTCAGCAATTTGAATATATCATGCCTTTCTACTTCTGGCCTGCAACGTTTCTGCTGAAAACTCCATTGATAGTCCCGTGGGGTTTCCCCTGTATGTCACAGGTTTTCTTTTCCCGCCTTAAAACTCTGTATCTTGACAATCTGATTATAATACGACTCTGTGCATTTCTTTAGACTGATCCATTTTGGAACCCTTCAGGCTTCTCGGCTCTCTGACAGGATGAATTGCACTGGCCTGTCTTCCAAGTTGGCCGATCCTTCCTTCTGTTTGATCTAGTCTGCCGTTGAACCCCTCCACTCAATTTTTCAGTTGCTGTTGGGTTCAGCTGTGCGATTTGATACTTTTTTAATATTTTCTCTTTGTGAAAATTTTCAGCTTGTGTGTTGTCCTGACCTCTGTGAGCATCTGCATAACTTAACTTGAACCCTCAGGCAAGCCGCTTTAAGGTCTGTTTCTGGAGTTGTATTTTTTTTTTTTGGCTTATTTTTTGAGAGTGTGTGAGCAGGGGAGGGGCAGAGAGAGGGAGACACAGAATCCGAAGCAGGCTCCAGGCTCTGAGCTGTGAGCACACAGCCCGACGCGGGGCTCGAACTCATGATCCCTGAGGTGGCGAGCTGAGCCACAGGTCAGAGGCTTAACTGACTGACCCGCCCAGGTGCCCAAAAGATGAACTGCACCTTTTCCGAGGCTTTATCATCCAGAAGGTCTCCGGATGCACGTCGTGTGATGTGGGAACTCCCCTGTAGGCTTCCCTGTGCCTCCCCAGACGAGACCCTTGGAACGCATCTCTGTTCACAATCTGCCCCAGGAAGGTCAAGTGCAAATACCAGATCCGCGAGGAAGGCTGGCACACACTTGGGGGGAAAGGACTTTGCCAAACCTGCTATTTGGGTATTTGTTTCCTTGGAACTTTCTGTAGTTTTATTCATCCCTAAGAGTCATTGTGAAAATTTGCACCCACAGCCGAGCCCCAAGGAGCTCTGCACTAGCTAGAGCAAGATGTCATGCTGGAGGAGAAGCTATTAAGTGGAGTGTCTGCTCTGAACGCTTGTTCAGTTATTTAGGGGGGGTGGGGAGAGAGAATCCCCAGGAGCTCTGCATGGTGCGCACGAAGCCCAACGTGGGGCTCAGATTCATGAACTGAGATCATGACCCGGGCCAAAATTGAGTCAGATGCTTAAGGCACGCGGCTTGCCATTTTTTGTTTTAAATGGACTTAAATTCCGGCTTTGTTTTCATCTCTTAAAAGTCAAGTTGCATGAGGTAAAACTAGAGAAGTGAAAAATCGCTACTCTCTCTTCTAGAGGTTCCACTACGTTGTGGTAGGGTTCCTGTCCATAATCAAGAGACTCCATGTGATCTGATCAAGGCAGGAGTTACACATAGCTTATTATTCAGGGGATTCATGTAATGTCACAGTTGCACAAACTGCTGCCACAACAGGAGGTATGAAGTAGTGTGGCAAAGAGCATCCCAACCGGGCCCCTGCTTGCTCTTCTGCAGAGCCTGACGGGCGATGGCCACCTCCCTGAGAAAGGCCGTGTCTCCCTAAATGGACAAGAGCTCATCCTTAAGGTCGGTCAGGTGATGAAAATGCAAATGGAGAAAATGCCGACAGGTAAGTCGTTGAAACAGTCCCATGAAATCCCAAGTATCAAACTGAGCTCTGCTGCTCTAGAGAGTAACCGTCGCATCGAGCCCCTGTCCTATTCCTCCATCAACCTTCTTTCAGTAGACTTCTATACCTTGGGTGTGTAAAGGAGCCCACGGTGCCCGGACCTTTAGGAAGGATTGTCCGTTTTATGTTTACTTTCCCCGGGCCTAGGCTTTGTGTTAATCCCACGCGTGTAATTGCTTTCACTTGTCACAGCTCTAGAACGCTTGGGAGCATTTTCTTAAAACCCGATCTCCATCCACATGTGAACGCTCGGATCACGCGTGCGGTTGAAAAATGACGCCGTACTGGAGACGCAGAAAGACCATATTTATGTATGGTAAATAGGCAAGTGAGTGAAGCTATGCTTTTATTGCATGACTCTTAGTACATCGACAACTATTTCCACCTCAATAGATCTTTAAAATAAGCATACACAAGTATTATCTACAAATATTTATTGTAACACTTGAATAGAACTACAGGAAGCCCTTGGCACGGATAGAAAATATTGATTCACTGTTAGGTTACAAAAATTTATACACAGCAAAATTTAATGCTCTTTACATAAAAAATATTAGGCTACTTCAACAAAACTTTCAAAAATTCCTGGTAGTAGCTACCAGAATTAGAAAAGTAAAATTAGGCTTCAGACACTGCCTCTTCTAGAACACGGGACTCTAACAGCACCTCCGCTGCTGGAAAAAATATCGAAGTCCGTCATGCAACAGGAAAACAAAACAAGCTATTCCGGAACAACTGTTCTACGCAGAGGAGAGCTTCTCCCAATTCAAAAAAAAAAAAAGAAAGTAGTCAAGATCCAAATAGGCATTTTTAGGCATTAACAACAACAACAACAACAACACAAAGAATCCAAATGAAATCTTATCCTTGATGTTCAACTTTAATAGCATCTTGATCCAGGTATGCTTCCTTTCATCTTAAGACATTTCTGCACACGTGTATGTTTGCAAATCCAGGAAACAGCCAAACCACAAGTTAATTCTTCACATGAATATACAGAGTTAATCCTATATTATGCAGCCCCTTTTAAAAGCACAGATGCACCCAACGGTTATAGGTATCATTTCATAAAGAGCAACACAAAGTTTACCAGCACGAATACCCAATGCCTCTAATCACGGAATGTTCTGGAACAGAATGATGGAGAAGGCAAGTTTCTTTTGAAAATGGCTTAAACTCAAGAAGGTGGGGTGGGGTTTTTTTCTGCTTTTTTGCTGATCATCGAACTTGTATTATTCCAGGAAAGATTTAGATTTAAAAAAGGAACTAAATACCAACCCTAATTTAAACTACTGAAGTATTCAAGTCTAGAAAAGTAGGAGGCCTGTGGTCTATCTGTGATTCGGTCTTAGACAGTTGGTATGAAACTGTAAACTTGCTATTCAGACCACTAAAAATGGTTTAGAACGGTGGTCATTCTAATAAGGTAACACTTCTTAAGAAAAACATTGTGGAACCAAGGTCTATGAGGGATTTGGGGGTCTCCTGTTGTCAAATAAGCTCTTAGAAATTTAAAACAGATACGCATTAAGGCAGAGCTGACATTTATTTCTAAGGAACAACACCGAGAACTGGGCCGTTGGATTAAAGGAACGCTGTTTTAAGATGGACGTTGGAAAGCGTCCATGCGCCACAATCGAGCTTCTTCAAGGGCAGGTAGAGCCAAATCATAGCATTAGCATTAGTGAAAAATAGATTCTGATTGGATCAGGAGACAAACGTGTCCTGGAAGGCAGCTAATTAAGAAAAAAAAAGTCAATTAGTAAGACTCACATGATCTTGGGGCCAAAGTTTCATCAATGTCAGCTGTCAGAACTGGAAGTTGACACCCACTGCCCTCGAGGCCCTCCACAGGTAGCTCCGCGGACAGATGGCATACGTCCATGCACGGTCCCATGGCTTCGTGCCGGCGCCTCGGCGGTCCCGCTCAAGCGGTATGCCGTGTGCCCACGGCCTCCGCGGCAGGCTCGCTCTACTGCTAAGTGTGAACAGGTCCCAAGTCTCAGAGAGCTCAACAATCGTTTTGTCACAAGTGTTGCCCTTTAAAATGGCTAACGTGAAGCCTCTGGTATCTGCTCTAAGGAGAAAGATGGCCCTCCTGGAAGGTGTTCCTAGAACTCCCGGCCAGCAGGTGGAGACAGACAGTGAAGAGTTTGTACCTCTAAGTGGGGGGGGGGGCGCGTCTGGAGGGCAGAGCCGCTGTCTGCGGATTTGGCAGAGCTGTCACTTTGGCGGCGGTAACACTCTGGCAAACGTTTATGTGTACGAATTGAGTTGTTCTTTTGACCGAGCCTGGATATCCTGCAGCTCCTGCTCTTCCTTTGCTTTGATATCCTGGTAAGCCTGCATTTTGCTGGCGTCCTTTAAGTAAGCCCAGTTAGAGGACAGTATCATGAGGAAGTGGATCTGGAAGAGAAGGGTGAGCATGAGGGCTAGTGAGCATGGCAGAAGGCAAAGCGAGCTGTGAGGCAGGTTAGACGCTCTCGAACTGTGAAAAGGGAGAGGGTTATTCTGCGTTAACTCTCGTTCTGCGAGCAGAGCCGTCGGAGCCGGAAGCAAGCTCCGCCAGAACGCTTCACGGTAAGAGGCTGGAGGAAAGTTAGTACACACACGCGATGAACTGGAAAAAATGGCCCACGTTACTGTTAAGAAAAAGCAAACAGGAGAAGGTGGTGTTTCGTCTGTTACCAGTGGGGGAGTCGTTTTCAGAAACACGCTGTGCCCCGATTCGGAAAGAAGGGCCGTGCAAAGATCTAGCTTTCCTGTGGATGAAAATCCATTGCCCAGAGGCCTAAAAGTGGACATTTATTGCGAGTAAATGAGAAACTACACATTTAATACGGAGAACTTAAACGAAGGTCAAAACCAGAATTAGGAACTCTCAGCCAACAAGCAGGCAGTCGGTGTTAACACACTGTGAGCAAGGAAACGACCTTTTCCGTGGCGACACTGCCAAGACTGCCTTCCCCAGAATGGAAACGTCCTTATTCTTTACAGCCACTTCCTTCCCGCCTATTTTCCTGGTCTTTCCTGCACCATCTACACCCCGGGTTCCTCATCTCTCCTGTTCCACACAGTGGAAGCTTTCTGAATGCAGGCACGATTTCTCTTCCGCTTACCATCGTACGTGCAGTTTGAGAGCTGGCCACGCGGAATCAGTCTCTACTCCCCAAAACACAGGGGAAGGTGACCCCTGCTGTGGCTCTGAAAGGGCGGGTCGTGGTGTGCGGAAAGGGAACCCCCCACGTAGAGATCCTGGTCTCAGAGAAAGCAGCGGGCTGGGCTTTACTTTTTTCCCCACACTGTCCAGGAGGTGACTTATTTGAGGGGCAGGGATGGGGCGGCGAACCAGGAAAAAAGTTTTGTCATCAAATGTAAAACAGGTTTGTTTTTCTTCCCCCCAGAGTCTAACAAAACAAAATGCAGATCAAAACGGATCTCTCTTCCATCCCCTCTCGAGCACTGCTGTTGGCGATGAGGCAAAAATCACGGAACGTGCAGGTATGACAAAGTGTTGATACTTCATTTAGAGACACTGCTCAAAGGTCAAGAAGATTATTTGTTTTTAAACAGATGCTCACCCAATGCCAGTAAAGAACCGAATCCTTGTCAAAACGTGGAAATAAGCCAGATCTCATCGCTTTGTAATTCACTTACGGTAAGGCATCTCGTTAATCTATAACGCAAAGTGAGTTGACTAAAGCTATTTACAAATGACTGGACCACCACGGTAGCAACCTGGACTCTGTCTTGGTCTTGGGGGGAGGGGGGCGGGCAGGGATATTTCAGGCTACCGGGTGGAGCTCCCTAAAGCTCCTTGGTGGCCTTATGCAGTTTAGAACTTAGTGCAGCAATCTTCCCGACTCTTAAACTTCAAAACCGCATAGTTATAGGTAGTGGCCATCATGTAGATCAGCTGGTGAAAGAGAACAAACAGGACAGTGAGATACAGGCGGTCGGGGCCGGTGCCCGCTCAGGCCCCAGGGCTTTCTCTGTCCCCCACTGGTCATCACACGGGTCTGCCTGCGTGGCGCGCACACGGCGTCACGTCCCGTACCCACCGCTGCTCCTCGCCGCTGCCCTCAGTACCTGTCGGCACCTCCGCGGCTTCGTAATAAACGGTAAGCTAGAGAGCCGGGCCGCGGCCTGCGCCCGGAAGCTGGAGGCCCGGTTCCCCCCACCTGCCTACTGGGCAGCCGTCGGTGCTCTTTGTGCCTGGCGCACTGCAAGGGACCAGGGCGCCCGCGGGAGGTAACAGGCTCTTCTTTTCCGGGCCTCTAAAGAGCACGTGACCTTTCCCTCCTGCTTAGATTTCTTAGATTTCTTAAAATCACGAAGGAAGCCCTCCCGATTTCCACCCGTATCTGCGTACATACAGCCCCGTGCAATACAGTGGGGGCCCCTCCACTATTTGCCAACCTCCCTACACGCTCGCATTAGTCTGTAGCCCCCCCCCCAGTCAGTGCTCGCAGCACTGTGACCGTCACCCCTGGGCACACCACACCCCGCTGACGACGTGGGCTCCCAAGCTGCTTTCCTGGTTCAGACCCTACACGAGCGTCCTTGCTGCGGTCGAGTTAGTGCTGCGGGTTTTTGGGCTTTTCGTGATTTTGCTTTTCACGTTTCCTAACCACAGTGCTGAATGATGTGCTCTCAAATGTCGCTAGACACCAAGTCTGCAGGCGGCACGAGGGCCCGGAGGTGCCACACGCGCTTCACGCAGGGAGGAGGGGTAGTGAAGCAGCAGTAGATACTAAATCACGGTCTTTAGACAGAAGCTCCTATCACAAGGCCCCGTGTTGAACAGTTTGTCTAGAGATGTCGGGACCGGGGTTGGCCAAAAGGGAACCCCGTGTCTCCCCGAGGAACAGATGTGGCAGAACATCAGTACGTGCAGGGATGTGTCAATCTACACATTTCCGCGTGGAAACGAACCCTTCTGGGCAAAGAAATCGGTAAATGCCCGTGTGTCCGTGACTGAAGCCATGAAAGGGAGGGGCTGAAGGCGCAAGGCCGCCCCAGGCCAGCCCGGGGTAACAGCTATACTGTTCCCACAGAACCCAAACTCCCCTCCCCGCCAGCAGCGCCTGCACTCCGGCCGGGGGCGTCCCCGAGGTGTCCGCTGGAAGGGAAAGCGGGCAGCGAGACCAGGCCCGCCCGGGGCCGGTACTCACCAGGGCGATGACGGTGGCCCCAGCTCCCGCGCAGGCGACGATGAACAGGTGATAGGACACGTAGAACTAGGAAAGAACAGGGCACCCGTGTGAGCGCTGTAGGTGCCAGGACAGGGCCTCACCCGTTCTCTCCTCCCCAGCTGCCGCCACTGTGCGCGGGTGCGCCTCACAGTGCGGCCGCACCACGGCCCCGCCCGCGCTTTGCCCCACACCCCTGACAGCTCGGTAGCGGGGGCTGGGCCCCAGCCAGGAGCGGAACTGTCTTCCGTGACTGCAGCGAGGAGCCACGTTCGGGAGCCCCTGCTGCGGGCCAGCAGGCACCTCCACCCCGGCTCGCTCCGGAGGCAGTAACTCTCCCTGCTTTCCAGAAGCATGCTAGGAGTCTCAGAAATATGCGCACGCCCTCTAGTGCGTTTAACAATGTTCTCTTAGAGACAGTTCTAAACCAGTGCCTGAAGAATATTCTGAGGGCCGGTTTTAAACCAAAGCGTGTTAGCATTTACTGCCAAATAAGGCTGAATGTGAAATAGCGCACCAGTGATGAACTCTGACTAGATTTACAGACATTGGGCTTAGATGCAGGTTCAAGGGAAGCTTTACTAGGAAAGTTAATTTGCATTTGTTCTGTGATACATGTCCCGCTTTGGAAAAACTATGTGAAGGTGAAAAAAGAATCTGACGTGGATTTTCAGATGTGCAGGACTCCAATCGCTGCCCAAAGAGAAAGCTCTCGGCCCGTTTCACACGGTCCTGCCCATTCAGTGAGGATCCTTAGCGTTTTCCAGGTCACAGACGGCCGCGCATCGGTGATTACGTGCCGTGCGCTCAACAAGCAGACTTCCTTCCTCGTATGTGCCCTCCCTTTTTCTCTGTCTAGTAGGAGAGCCCTTTCCTGTGCCTGCTTCGCTCGCGGACCGGCCCCACCCCCCCTTGCCGGAGCAGGGTTTACCTCGTTGGTGTTGCAGATGTTCTCCAGGGCAGAGCCACAGATTTTCCCGGGGAAGGCATTCCAAGGGATGATCCCTGCGAAGCGAATCCCAACACCACGTCAGTTACCAGCGCACAGGGCCGCGCCCGGCGCTCGGCCCTTGGGCTCCAGTTACAAGGTAATCATATGTTCCTTCTTCACTGACACTTGACCTGTCTGCCCTCCGCAGACCAGGCTTGTTAGAATCAATAGCAAGTGCGCCTGGGACCGGAGGACCAAAGTCCAGTAGTCGGTAAGAGTCTTAACCCTGAATTTGTTTCCCCACCAAACCAAGCTTCGTTTAGGTAAGCCGATATCTGTAAAAACCGACGTTCAACGTTGGTTGCCCGAGCACGCGTTTACGAACTGTAAGCAGCCGGGGGACAGCCCCCTCGAAAAGCATTTCCTGGTCCCTGGACTTGCTACTCAAGTCCCGACGCGCACAGTCGGTACGCGGAGTTTCGAGGCAACTACTTATCATGTAATTTGGACTTTTGTGGGTCTTTTATAGTCATCTACCGTGTGCCTCTCGCCGTACACTTGACTCCTCTCTGCCATGACCCGGCCCCTCGGGTTGCTGTTGTGATCGCTGTCATGTAGTAGGTGTGTGCTTTTAACAGCTCCTGTTCTGCTTCTCCCACGAGGGAAGGAAGGATTTTTTTTTTTTTAAGTTCCTTATTTTTTCCATCCTTGCCCTGGCCCAAGAGGAAGTCTTCATGCCTCAGGGGAAGGGGAAAAGACACGTGGCCACAGTGTCATCGAATCCAGCGATTTCAAATACACAAGACTTAAAAATACGATCGCTGACGGCCAAAAATGTTTAGTGAAGATACTTAATAAGGAAATGATAGGAACTTACACATTTATTTACAAATGGTTTAAAAACCATCTTCACACCCCGGTTTCCAACCCTCCCCGAGACCGGTGTGGTTAAACCTTGGTCTGTGTGATAAAGAGCAGGCCCATGGGCAGTTCTGGGCAAGCTTCTCCTTATGTTGGAAGATAAGACACGGAAGCCCAGCCACATGGGGAAACCAGCAGCACGAACAAACAGTCCTCTGTCCCCCGAAATCTTCACTGCAGCTTTAGCGAAAAGCTTTTCCCCCACCTCATTGTTTCTGCCAGCAACAGGATTTCCTACCATCTTGGCTAGGAGCACTAATTAAACTCCTCACCTAGGAGGCCGCCGCTCAACTTAATTGACAGGAGCAGCAGGGGCCCCTTCTGTGGTTTGGCAAAATGAAGCAGCCTTAGCGGCCTGGGGGGAGGATCCCATTCATTAGAAAACAGGCTTAAAGGGGTTTCCAAAGAGCTGGCCTTTATAGAGTGCAGTCTGATGACTTTCAAATATGGCCGGAGTTGGTGGTGTTTTCCAGGACAGATAAAGTTTCGTCATTGTTCGAAGACCGGGTCGGAAGAGCGGGACAGAGAGATTAATTGGACGGCAGTGTCTATGCAATAGTTTGGATGGAAAGTGGAGCGGTACAAAAGTGAAAAGAACTGGACAAAACAAGTCCGTAGCTCGGGCTGTCCCGGAGCGTTCTGGGCTCAGGACACACCGTCCCTTTCTAATGCAGTTCGAAACATTTCCTTTGCTACCTAACAAAAATCCGAATTACAACCAGGAGCCTAAGCCACGTTCCCCTCCGGCAAACAGAGCATAGGTTGCGAGTGGACACTGTACCGAGAGAAGAATGTATGGAACCGATCACGATGATTAAAGAGGCAGCCCTGTGACAATTAGGGTCCAGATGTTTGCCCGAGGATCAAGGTTGGGAAGGGGGGAGGTTAGAATTACCGTATTGCCGGATATCCACGCAGATCTGCTCCACGCTGGCGGTGCCGTTGGTCTGGGGTGACTTGATGACTTCACAGGTCGACCAGATGTTGTAGAACATGAACACGGGCACCGCAGAGAACCCAAACACGCCGAGCCAGGCCACCCCCAGCACGTAGGTGAGGAAAACGAACTGAGCCAAAAAAGGAGAAGGAGAGAGAATCGTCAGTGCCCTGGGCCGTGTGCAGCCCCTGCAAGGAACGCTCCCGTCGTTCTGGCCAGGTCCCGGACCCGCGGGACGCATTCGCAGCGCCCCCTGGGCCACCGGAGCGACGAGGCCAAGTGACCAGGGAGAAGCGAGGGCTGGGGCAGGGCGGTCACGCTCTCCAGAGCTCCAGGAGGTGACTGCCCGAAGCCACTGCCGGGACGTGTCAGGGCCCTCTCTAGGCCAACAAGGACACGAGACCCCAGGAGGTGCTCGCTCTCCTGCAAGGTTACAGAGCCGATCGGAGCAGCAGGTAGGAGGGCGTCCCTAAGTGTCCCTTTCACACTTAACCACAGTCGGGTGGCGGAGGCGTTCACAGGCCACTAGAATTCTAACCTCCTGTCAGTTTCTCACCCGTTGCCGTTATCCACACAGCATATGGATAGTCACCAGCCCGTGCGACAGGAAGCCCCTTCTCAGAGGGAGCCAAGCTCCTTTGAAATCACTCAAAGCGTCAAGTGTTTGAACCTTTAAAATAGCCTTGAACACCAGCTTCATGCTTAGTGGAAGAGAGAATTCTCACTTTCCTCTACTTTCCTGCGTCCTTAAGATTCATAGCGGCTCTGCACGCACAGCCTGCTTTAGGGGGAAATCTTCTATCGTGGCCCCCCACCACACGTTGCCCCGGACCATTTCAGGAAGACTGTAATCCTAGTGCTTTACTTCCTAACCTGCCTTGCCTACCAGTTTTCAGAGAACTCTGAAAGGCTGTTGTTCCAAAACCGTCGTGTCATGGTATTCCTATTTTCAGAACGCGCACCCACAGAGCTTGTGGGCGACGGTTTGGAATTCTAATTTGGCTTTTAATTTTTTTTTTTTAAGCCGATGCGATGACCTGAAGCGTCCCTCAAACTTTCCACACTGCAGGAAAGAGCTGGAGGATCCCAGAGCAGCCTGGGGGGCAGGCGCATAGGGCCACCTCCTGCTGGGCCCTAGCCCATGAAGGTGCTGGAATCAGTCACTTTTATTTCTAGGGCATTTATACTGGCCCGAGCGTTTGCATCTCGGTAGATACTCCGAGAGGCAGATTTCAGCAGTTTCCATGCCTGCTCGTGGACAGCCACTCCCTCCAAGGCTTCCTTTTCTGATCCTTCAAAAGAATACTTTCTAATAACACCGCCAAGACTTGAGAAAGGCCTTGTGGTTCCTGACGTGGTGAACCTTCCAGCGGGGGTCTGGACTCCACAAGTCCGGTCCTGGCGGCCTCAGCAAGCATGCCCAGTGGTTTTCTCAGCACCCCAGGCCGTCCAGGGAACAGAGGGCAGCTTTGCTGCCCCCGCTGGGCAGAGCTCAATGAGCTCTGCACCTCCTTCCCTTTCTGTCCTTACCATGTGGGCTCCAGCTGTCATCAGGCCTCCCTGCCACCTCTGACTTCTTGACATGCTCCACGGCAGCCTTGACGGTGGCGTCGGACCCCCGCAGTACTGCGGTGAGGTTCCAGGAGTCAGATTAATTTTCTGGTTCCCCAGCGCATATAAAAGTTACAGGTAGTCTGAGTGGGCGACAGCTTTACGTCTGAAAAAGGGGCATACCTTCTTGAACGGTACTTGATTGCTGGGGGAAAAAAAAAAAAAAGCTAACGACCACCTGAGCTTTTTCAGGGCATCCATCTTCCTGCTCGTGGAGGGTCTTGCCAATGGCTGCTGGTGGCTGTGGCAATTTCTTCAAGTAAGATGACGGTGAGGTTTGCTGCCGCGCCCAACTCTTCCTTTCCCTAATGCTTTCTCTTCAGCATGCAGTGCTGCTTGATAGCCTATTACCTCCAGAACCTCGTTCAAATGGACTTAATTCTCTTAGATGCTGCTGCTGCTTTATTCAGCAGCCGTTGTGGTTAGCAGGACTCAGCTTGTCCTCGGAAAGGGGGAAGCCGGGCGTGGACCTCTCCTCGCTCGCTGGGAAAGTCCGGGGCCGCATCTGCCTCCGGGAGCAGGCTGATCCGTGCACACTGAAGATCGGTCGTTTAGCGGCGCCGCCTCGCACGGTGGTGGGCCGGAGTCGGCCTCTTCCCTGCAGCCTCCTGAACCTGTCCCGGCCAGCTTCCTCAGCGCGCTCGGCCTTCACAGAGCTGAAGGGCACTAGGGCCTTGCTGGGACCAGGCTGTGGCTTAAGGGACTGCAGTGGCTGGTTTGAATTGGTCTGTACCACTAACACTCTATCCCTTGTGTGTTAATTTCCTTCCAGAACCTTCCCTGGCATTCACAACTTGGACGAGAGGCCAAAAGCTGGGCCTCTGATGCCAAGCGGGGATCTCAACATTCCTTTCTCACGGAGCTTGGTCATTTCTAGCTTTTGACGGAACGTGAGGTATGGGACTGTTGCTTTCACATGACCTGTAGAGGCCATGTAGGGCTAGTAATGGTCCTGATTTCGATAGTTCTGGGGCTCAGGGACAAGGGAGGCTAGAGGAGGAAGACGTGAGGGGTGGGGGCAAGGCCAGATGCTAGAGCAGACGGCACACACACATGCACGACAATGAATTAAGTTCCCCACCTTATACGGGCGTGGTTCCCGTGCCCCCACAATAGCTGCCCTAGTAACGTCAGAGATTACCGATCACAGACCCTGGTCACAAACAAAATGAAAAAGGCCTGGATTGAGAGACAGGGACCAGGGAATGGCCAGTCAGGGAAGCAGGCAGAACACATACAACATGTATCAGCTAAGTTTGCCTTCTTCCTTTCGTGCATTGGTGTTGCCCCCCCCCCCACCAAAGCCGTGACAGTAGCAAAGTCGAAGATCACCAAACATGACCCATAACGAGCCAGTCCTTCTGGAAAAATGGCGCCCGTAGACTTGCCGGACACAGGATTGCCACAGACCTTCAATTTGCAGAACACCAAACCTCACAACAGCTGTAAAACACAATACAGCAAAGCACAACACAACGAGGTCTGCCTGCATCGAGAACCCCAGTGTGC